>JASVEL010012453.1:60000-109854 GCA_032618575.1 Nicotiana noctiflora | reverse complement strand
AACTTATAGAAATACCAAGGTGGAAATGGGAGATGATCAATATGGATTTCGTGGTAGGGTTACCTCACACTCGGCGTAAGTTCGATTCAATATGGGTGATAGTAGATCGACTCACCAAATCAGCCCACTTCCTGCCTGTCAAGTCCACTGATATTGCGGAGCAATATGCAAAATTATACATCAAGGAGATAGTAAGACTTCATGGCACTCCACTTTCTATTATCTCGGATCGCGGGGCTCAGTTCACATCTAACCTTTGGAAGAAATTTCAGCAAGGTTTGGGAACTCAGGTGAATCTCAGCACAGCTTTCCATCCACAGACCGACAGTCAGGCCGAGCGGACCATCCAGACGCTTGAAGATATGTTGCGGGCTTGTGTCTTAGATTTTAAAGGTAATTGGGATGAACACCTGCCACTGATAGAATTTGCTTACAATAATAGCTATCATGCTAGCATTCAGATGGCCCCATTTGAGTCATTGTACGGGAGAAGATGTAGGTCGCCAATCGGGTGGTTTGAGGTAGGTGAAGCGGAATTACTAGAGCCAGATATGGTGTACGAAGCTATGGAAAAGGTCAAGGTTATTCAGGAGAGAATTAAAACAGCACAGAGCCGTCAAAAGTCCTATGCAGACGTTCGTCGAAGGGATTTTGAGTTTCAAGTTGATGATTGGGTGTTCTTGAGGGTATCTCCTATGAAGGGAGTCATGCGATTCCAAAAGAAAGGGAAATTGAGTCCTAGGTATGTCGGGCCATATCAAATCATTCAAAGGATTGGACAAGTTGCTTATAGGCTAGAGTTGCCTCCTGAGATGTCATCAGTGCATCCGGCATTCCATGTGTCCATGTTGAAGAAAGTGATTGGAAATCCATCCACCATCATGCCAGGTCGAAGCTATAGAGGTTAATGAAGATTTTTCATATGAAGAAGTTCCAGTTGCCATTCTTGATAGGCAAGTCCGTAAGTTGAGAAATAAGGAAGTTGCCTCTGTTAAAGTATTGTGGCGAAGTCAACAAGTTGAGGAGGCCACATGGGAAGCGGAAAAAGAGATGAAGGAAAAGTACCCCCATTTGTTCGATCAAGCCTAGAAGAAATTAGGTGACCCTCCTACTCCTAGTAACTGCGTCATCTTGTCTAAGTTGTTTCCCTCTTAGTATTAGTAAAGTCCCCTTCATTTTGTAATGAGTTAAATGTGTTGTTACCTTGGGTCACTTGAACCGTTCTTGATAAATGAAAGCCTTATAAAGATTTACGTGTTAAATAAACAACTAATAGTAAGTGTAGATTGGTAATGGTTTGTTAAGTGTACATGGTGTTTTAAAATGGTTAAATAAGGTAAGAATTCATTGAAGTGACTAGTTTCTGTGCAATTGTAACAATTTGATAGAATATGTGCATTCGTTGAGGTAAGAAAGTGTATACCAGTTGTGGGAAACATTGTATTTGTGTATTGTTGTTTGGTAATGTGTTTCGGGGGCCCTCTGACAGGTGGATATGTCCATAATACAAAGGAAACTCTGGCGAAATTTTTCTAAAATATAAGAGTTAGTCAAAGTTTTGATAGCTTGCATATCATGTCTTTCAAAACCAATTTATTTTCAAAGTCCTCTTTCGAGGGCGAATGATCTTAAGGGGGGAGGATGTAAGGCCCCGTAAAATTTTTGTGCATGAAACCTAGTAGCTATAGTGTCATGGTCCGAATAATGTGTTAGGAATGCGTATAATATAGAGAATTAATTTTTCCGAATGGCCCTGTGTGTTAGGAATGGCCCGTTTTGGTGAGCCCCTTTCTTCCTTGGGGCCCTGTGTGGTTCATGCCACTTCTGCTTAGATTTCATTTTGGTTTTGTAAGGTATAGCCGGAGCCTTGTTACTGGCAAGTATTGTATTCCTCTTTTTGTATCCTAG
The DNA here is from genome assembly GCA_032618575.1 of Nicotiana noctiflora. Classification (NCBI taxonomy): domain Eukaryota; kingdom Viridiplantae; phylum Streptophyta; class Magnoliopsida; order Solanales; family Solanaceae; genus Nicotiana; species Nicotiana noctiflora. Next base: position 107,946 of record JASVEL010012453.1, on the reverse strand, counting down.
AGGCTCTATAGACATGTAAACTATAGGATTCCAGTCTTATGTATATATTATGTTACGTCGGGCGTTGTAAAAACTGTAAACTTGTTAATGAATCACTTGTATGGATTTGTTTGTTTATTGTGAAATCATTTTTGTTTAGTTAGGATATTTGGTTAATGAGAAACAATCAACACAGGTGTAACGCGTGGGAATGAAAGGCACCCAGGTCCGCGTGACTGGGGCTACCCGGTCAGGCGCCAGTCATGTCCCTCAATTTGGGGCGTGACAAACTTGGTATCAGAGCCTAAGGTTTTAAAGTGGCCTAGGATGTCTCGGAGCCGTGTGTAGTAGTGCCCTTCTTATTGGTGTGTTGTCGACCACATCAGATAAGTTGGGGGCTACACGGGCATTTAGGAATATACCTATTTCTTTGTTAATCTATATCGTGCGGTAAAGTGCAATGTGGAAATATCTGTGTCTAATTCGCGCCTTGTTCCCAAATTTTCAGAATATGGCGCCTAAGAAGAAGGCTAGACTCGGCCTTGGGGCCAATGCCGGCCCGAGTGCGGCTGCTAATCATGTACCCGATGCCGTGGGCGAGAATGACCCACCAGTCCTGAATTTGCCTGGCCCACCTGTTCAAAACCCAAATGTCCCTATTCCAGCTGCAGCAGAGGATGCCACCATTCCTCCTGCCAGTGTTCTTGACTCAGATACAGTTCCCGCTTCGGGCTCTAGTATCTCTAATGAGACTTCTGGTCTTATGTCCTCCACACAGGCCTTGAATGCTTCTTCTTATAATGAAGTCGAGTTATGGCATCGTAGATTAGGGAATCTTCATGTGTCAAAGATGCGAGTCTTAGTTCCTAGTTTATCTGAATCAGGTGTGTCTGAGTTGCAGTCTTATGTATGTAAGAGGGCTAAGCATATTCTAAAGTAATATTCCTATAGTTAGAGTCATTGTTTATAATGAAGTCGAGTTATGGCATCGTAGATGAGGGCAACTTCATGTGTCAAAGATGCGAGTCGTAGTTCCTAGTTTATCTGAATCAGGTGTGTCTGAGTTAAAGTCTTATGTATGTAAGAGGGCTAAGCATATTCTAAAGTAATATTCATATAGTTAGAGTCATTGTTTATAATGAAGTCGAGTTATGGCATCGTAGATTAGGGCATCTTCATGTGTCAAAGATGCGAGTCTTAGTTCCTAGTTTATCTGAATCAGGTGTGTCTGAGTTGCAGTCTTATGTATGTAAGAGGGCTAAGCATATTCTAAAGTAATATTCCTATAGTTAGAGTCATTGTAGTGTACTATTTGAGTTAGTTCACTATGATATACAGGGGCCTGCCCCTACTCTTTCTTTATTGGGTTATAATGATTTTGTGTCTTTTTTGGATTCTTTCTCTCATCTTACTACTGTTTATCAACAAATATCTAAGGATGAGGTTTGTTTTATCTTTCCTTTGTATCAAAACACTGTTAAAACTCCATACATTGCTTCTATAAAAAGACTTAAGTCAGATAATGGTAGAAAGTACATCTCCTAGAAACTGCTGCAAGGGTATTTGAAAAAGCAACGTATTGAGTCTCAAATGACATGCCCATACACCCCACAGCAAAATGGGGTTGCAAAATGGAAAAAGAGCCATTTATTGCAAGTTATTAGGGCACCTTCCTTTGAGATGAATCTTCAAAAGTCTTTATGGTCTGAAGCAGTGTTAACCTAGGTTTACCTGATTAATAGGGATGCTTTCCGTGGTATTGAAAGGGACCTGTACAAGTGTGAAAACTTTATTCTTCTAACTAATTTCTAAATGTATCGAAGTCCTGGGTAGTAAAAAGTAGGATGCTATATTTCCAGGATTGGGATTCGTAAATATTTTAATAGATTCTTGATCTATATCTTCCATTTTCGGGTGTGGTTTATGTCTATGTAACAGGGACCTGTCATGAGAAATTGGATCCTAGAGCTGTGAGATGTGTCTTCACTAGTTATCCAACATCACAAAATTCTTTGATCCCGTTAAAAAAAGAAAGTATGTCTCTATGGATGTTACTTGATTTTCAAATCAACCCGATTTTCATGACCCAACCAAGAAAACCTTGAGTCATCGACAACAAGAACCTGAGTCAAGTGATTAGCCATCTTTTATAATCCCTATTTCATCTGCCCATGGAGAAAACAATGCTACTACTCCTCTAGGGGAAGATGCGGTCAAGACCAATTAGTGGAAGACATACTGACCTGACGAGGTAAGAGAGGACTAGTTGTCCCTTATGTTCCTCTTGTTAATAGCGAGGATCTTTCCCTTGAATTCGGAAATGTTAATATGCCTTAAGATGAAGAGAGTGTAACTAACCCTGAAACTTCTGATCTTGACCTTACGATTGCAGTCAGGAAAGGGGAAAAAGAGCATGTACCTAACTCCCTTTGAACTACTATATATCATATCAAAAATTGTCATCCTCCTATGAGGCCTTTATATCCACTTCTAATTCGGTATCCATACCAAAGACTACAAGGGAAGCATTGTGTGCCCCTCACTGGAAGAGGGCGATGATGGAGGAGATGAGTGCACTTGAGAAGAATGAGACATGGGAGATTGTTGATTTACCTCCTGGAAAGAAGACTATGGGATCTAAATGTAAATGGGTATACATAGTGAAATTCCAGCCAAGTGGGGAGATTGAGAGATATAAAGCAAGGTTAGTGGCAAGAGGATTCACACAAACCAAAGGAATAGACTATGGCAAGACCCTTTCAACAGAGGCAAAGGTCATTTCTATTAGAATCTTACTTTCCTTGGCTACACAAAGATCATGGCCATTGTATCAGTTAGATGTGAAAAATGCCTTCTTCCATGGGGACTCGCACGAGGAGGTGTATATAAAGATAGCACCTGGATATGGAATTAAAGGGGAGTAACAAAAAGTATGCAGATTGAAGAAAGCCCTGTATGGATTGAAGCAATCCCAGAGGGCGTGGTTTGAGAAGTTCAGTGAGGCCATAGTTTAGTTTGGCTACAAAAGGTGTGCTTCGGATCACACACATTTCGTAATAAAGGGTGAGAAAGTGAGCCGGATCATAGTAAATATTTATAATATTATGGTCACTGGTGATGATGTTGATGAGATTGCAAGATTGAAGGCTTACCTGAGCCACACCTTCGACATAAACTTGGCATGCTAAGTTACTTCTTGGACACAGAGGTTTATGAGATCTATAAGAAGTAGAGCCATCTCTCAAAAGAAGTATGTCCTTGATTTGAAGAAAACATGGATGTTAGGTTGCAAGGCCGCAATTAGCCCAATAGGAAAAAATCATAAGCTTGAAGAAAAGAGAAAAGAACCCTTGGATGATGCAGGCAAAAGAGGCATGTGGGAAAACTTAGATATCTTACTATCACTAGACATGACATTAACTATGCTGTGGGGTTGGTAAGCCAGTATATGCATGCTCCTTGTCAAGCACACCTACGTGTAGTATACAGGATCTTGAGGTACCTCAAAGGTTATCTTGGCAATGGTATGATCTATACTAATCATGGCCATGGGAGAGTTGAAATCTATAGTAATGCTGATTGGGGTGGGTCAGTATTGGATAGGAGATCAACTTTAGCATGAGAAAAACAAAGCCCGTATTCTTCCTAAACCGCCTATTCTTAGCATGACAGATATTGAATAAAGGGACGACCGAAGTGGTACTAATTTGAGGGAAGCATAAAGGAAGACGCCTAAAGGTTATGCTAAAAGAGATGGCTATGAGACTAGTGCAAACAATATGTTGAAATAGTAGATTTAGTAGTCTGCTTTCTTACTCCGGGTATAAACTCCACCCTTGAGGAAGACCCCTGTTGTGGCAATTCAACCCAGAGGGTATAGTTACTATAACTAATAAGAAGCATAGTAAAGTCAATGAAGAATAATACAATCTCTTATTAGCTTATGAAGGAAGGAAGCAAGTATAGTTTTGAAAACAGCAAGGAGGCATTAAGGGAAACCTAGATTCAAGTTCGGAAGAATCGGAAACAGACTTGAAAATGGAACCCTTTCTCTAGCGGCCTCTTGGCTTCTTTCTTTACATTCAGTCCAAGCCACTAGCTGCTCCTAGCTTCGGATAGCTAGAGCACCGACAGATAGAGCGAAGAGTCCATAAGGAGAAGAACCAAGGCTTGTCGTAGATAAAAATTGTATACGATAAGTTTGAGTCTTATATCTTATTCGCGAGAATTTCTTCTCTCCGGTCTTGTCTCCTCACTAAGTGGATGCACACACTTGTCTTACAGATAGAGTCAAGCACGAGACATGTATTTACTTGTTTTGTTTAGCATGTGCTAGCTAAAGGGTATCTGCGGTTGAATTCGTTGTTTTGCTGGTCGGCTGAGGAAAAGGCAAATGGTATTTAGAGGAATAGACAAGGTATGATTTTCATCTTAATGACGTGTAGAACGGGGTTGTCTTTCCATTGAGCTGGGGAGACAATCTAAATAATAGTTAGTGACCATTATTTGATTGAGCACGACGTAGTCTGCTAGTCGCGTTAAACCATCCAAAGGAGTATCGCCAGCCCCCAAGAGTGCTTTCCTTCTCGCGCGAAAGAAAAAAGATGTTTAGCTTTTTTGGCTGCCTCCTTTACCTATCAAAGATTCTGTTAACATTGCAGATGTCACTCTCTTACCTCTTTCACACTGTGGGTCTATGTCTTCATCCCGGATTGTTCATGATAGATTCCATTTTCCTCCTAAAAACTACTTGTTTTCTATCAGTCACCTTGCAACTAACCATCTTCGTCTCATCTTTTCTTCTTCTGAGTGTCTTATCCACGATCAGCACACGGGAATGATCGTTTGCCGGTTGGGAAAGCTTTATTATACAGATATTCTTCTCTACATTCCTTTTTTTCAGCTGCTTCATTAGTATAAGGAATAGGACCCGTCGTCGCCTGAGACATACACAACACACAGTGCAAGACTTCTTCCATTGTCTAGGGTATATTCCCGCATTTCATTCAGATGGGTTGAACAATTCATGTGATTGTTTACAGTTGGCAATTGTATGCTCCTGGATTAAACATAAGAATCCAAAAAAGTGTGCCTTTCTTTGGATTGATTCATTCATTAGTGTCCACTTGTGATTTGACCTACGGCTGATTTAAGGATATATCACAGACAACTACTTGAATTTAATTAAGGGGTCCTACTCGAGTGCAGTCATTCATAGGTGCAAGGTACTTTACTTACTATTATAAGTGGATTACTACAGTAGATAGATCTGTCTTTCTTTGCTTAGAGAGAAGTCCTAATCTCTTTCTAAGTTTAATATATAGAAATTTTGGAAAATAAGTCAAATCTCCAGATCAAGAGGTTCAGGTCTGAAATACGGTGGAGAATACGTGTCAATGGTCTTTGATTTCATGCTCCTGAAGATAGGAATCAAATATGAGCTGTCGTGTGTTCATACTCCGCTGCAGAATGGGGTGTCCGAAAGAAAACACCGACATATAGTTACAGTTGAAATGGCTTTGACTTTGATGATAAATAATGGAGTACCAAAGCATCTATGGGTTGAAGCATTCACTACAACAGTGTATTTAATCAACAAGTTGACATTTTCTATTATCAACATGCAATCTCCCTTTTTCTTCTCTTTATGGTTGTGATACATTTCAGGGGGAGATCACTACCCTTTCTGAGACATCTGACTGGGTTACTTTAAATCAATCTTCAGAGCACAGTTCCGATAGTAGAGTTCAAGGTGCCGATAATTCATCTTCAACAATCATTCTATCTCTGTTTGCCGCCTCAAGCGAGCACTTTATGGCCTTAAACAAGCACCAAACCTATACAGAGGGCTATAGTTGTCCACTATAGGAGCTTTCTTCTAACAATCCCTTATTTGGTATGTCACGAAATCATGAAGCGAACTCGTTCTATTAAATATCTATATGGGGGAAAGAAGATTGAAAGCCATTGAGTAGTGAGACTTTCTTTTCCAGAGTAGTCATAGAAAGAGAATCGAGGGGTCTGCAGGCATGAGTGCTCAGGTACGCCGTCACTCTAAATTCCTAGTTGTCTTTTTCAGTTGTATTTGTTTTAACAAAAAAAGAATAAAGAAAGTCCCGAAGAGCGGAACGGCCGTCCAACTCCCCCAAATACAAGGGAGCGGGCATTGCTCTTAGCCTATCATAACAACGAAAGAAAACTCCACATACCGGAAAAAAGATTGACCTTATTCCTAGAACGGAATATAGACATTAGTACAAGAGGAGGCTCGAGGGACCTCGAGCGTAATATACACTACCATCGGAGAGACATTAGCCACATCTTAACCCATTGTTGAAGAATGAGGCAATCAAGAAAGTCCTCCCCTGGAAAAAATATCAGAAGATCTTCTATTTCCTTTTCATTACAAACAAAGCAAAGGTGCTACTTTTAGCCCTTTCAAGAATGAAGGCCCGCGCGACACTCGGCGTTAACACTCCCAAATCTGGAAATCCTAAGCACAATTTTAATGATAACGGGCGGCGAAAGCATACAAAGATAGTGAGGCTTCCATCGCTTAGATTTAGGGCGATAGGGCGCACCACATATACGATAAGAAGCACCCCTCAATTGATAGGTCAAAGACAGAAAGATAGTACCAGTGACATCTCTAATCTTTGAAAAAATCGGGGTCTTTTCCACATAACAGTGTCAACCAAAGACCGGGGCATCTTAGCAGACACTGGAGAGAAATCCCTAGTAACTTCGTCGCTCAAAAATGATTTGGCAAACTCCAAAACATGACTTGTAATGAATAATCTTTCAAATGGGAGACTTTTCTTTAGATATAATTATAGTACACTGAAACTATATATTATGCTAAGTGGCCATCACCTTCTCGTCGGCGATCACCGTCGCCAAGAATGTCACAGTCGCAAAGCTTCGTCGTGCCGTACACCCTTTCAGTAGCTATCCACACAAGCATATGATGTTTAAGTGTGAATAGAGGCCAAGAACTAAAATATCCGAGGGGTTGACCCTTCGTACACGTCACAACCGATGACCTATAGCCTTTGTTATAATTATAGAAAATATATGGTAATTGAAAGACTACAGAACAAAGTATGAACATCCATGAAGTTGCAAAGGGATTTCCGAACAACCATGCATACAGGACGTCAGGATAACAGATAAGGAATCAGTAGCAGCCTTAAGATAAAAAGAGATAAAGTTTTTCTTTCTTCTCAAGTACTGCAACGGTTGGGTCTGATTATAGGTACCATCCATTCTTAACCTTGCCAAAACCTTCATCCATCGTGTATAGTCCGTACCAAGGCCTGATATATGGGTAAGCCAATAGCGAATAACCTGTTCTTCCCTGCCTCCTCGACCTTCATTCCCATCCTGCAGCCAAAGTGATAGCGAATGTAGCATCCACCGGTAATATGTGGAAGAGGGTAAGATTTCTATGTGGATAGGACATATCAACACCTTTTGCATCTTTTCATTTTAAAGGAAATATAGTTGAATAATATAGTGTTGGGTCCTGAGGACCAGGATGGCCGAAGATCAAAACCTAAATGTGCCAGGGGTTGATCATCGAAGCCTGGGCAATAACGATTAAGGAATTTGAGCGCTGATGTAGCTAAGAGCCACCTTCATAGTCAATTCATTACGGTTCTCACCTTCTACTCGGAAAAGTATCCACCATTTTCTTTATCTGTTAAGCCTCACAGCTATGGGACTTCCTAAAGAAAACTACAATCGTAGTTTATCAACCACTAACAAAACCACTAAGATATTCGACATAGCTCCCAAAGGTAATCCACCCGACCCTTTCCCAACCTATACAAGTAGAGCGGAAGATAACGAAAGGGAGACAAGGTCCTAACTAAATATAAAACAAACTCCCATTCCATCTATCATATAAGTCGAGTCGATCCGATTCGTTCTTATCTATAGATAATGCAAGAGAGAACTTATGACCTCGCGGATGGAGAGGGATTCGAACCCCCGGTATTTCTATAAATAATTTGGTTTTCAAGACCGACCTTTTCAAACGCTCAGACATCCATCCCCTTCGCGCTTCACCCGCCCTATCCATCCGCACGCTAGCAGGTAGGGGCTTATCTATGTGATTCGCTACGCTTGCCTGCACCTATCGGCTGATTCTATTGCCTGCCGGTTAACGAAACTTTTTTGGTAGTACGAATCGCTATGCTTGGCCTCTTTATATATGATAATATGCATCTTGTTTGCTGCGCTCCTTGCGGGTCATAGCAAGGGAGTGAATAACGAATGATCCTCCAAACTAAAAGAGTGATTGTGTTTGACTCAAGCGAGTGAGTGGAAGGCATGGCAAGAGAGTGAGTTCGACTCGCGAATGATCAGCAAGTGAAGGACAGATCCTTTTGCGCCAATACTGTTGCGAGACTGGTACTTGGTGGCTCACGAGCAATATATAGACTAAGGTTTCCCATCACTCCCTCGCTTTTTTTAAGGCCCTTTCAGTTCTCTTTCTGGTATGGTTCCTCCATAAGAACACTCAATGCCCAGCTTCGCAGAGCATCTCTTTCCCCAGCCCACAACATAGTGTGGAATCTGGATCCTTTCATCGAGCACCATTTCTTTTAGATATAAAGGTGTTCTGACTCTATTGGATCAAGTCATAACCTAAGCCTTCTTCTAGTAGACTACTATGGAGAGACTAAGCTCTATTTCAAATATTGGACTCTCTTACTGTGATTAGCTCCTACTAGTAAGAAGCTGTTCCCGAGCCAGGTTCCCAGGATCCACGTGTTCTTAGCCGGGCCTAAATGGATAAATGAAAAAGGGCGCCCGTGTAGACTTCAAGAGCTCTTGCTCTGCCTATCCTCCTACTTCTTATTCTGGGGGTCATAGAAAGATTCAAACCGCCTAGTCTTTAAAGCCCTTCCATTAGATTGAATAAAATGAAAGCTGCTTGTCCTCATTAATAAAAAACAGCAATCCCTCCCCTTATGTTACCTACTTTAAATCATTTCTTCGGTATACCTCAATACAAGACAAGCGCAGGAAAGGATAAACAATAAAAACTGGGCTATCGCCCTATCTAAGCAGTTTTTCCCCTCTCCTCTACGGAAGTAATCATTTAATCTATTTTAGTTCTTGTGTCTGTTGCTATCACCCTATTCTCTCTCAATTGCCTATCCTTTCTATTTGAGTGGGAGTCCCTTAGCAATAGCTTCCAACACTTAAGATTGACCTCCTCAAGTGCCAGATATGAATGTTTTATGAATTTTATACGGGACAACTTACTTACCTAAAGTTCACTTTTGGCTTACCAAAAAGTTTACTGAAGGAACTGACCTAAACATAGCTCTCTCTCTCTCAAATACAAATGCCAAGAAAGGGATTCCTTGGACAAAGTGAAAAATGCTAAAAAAATCCTTTCATTTCTCTTTGAAGGCCTTTGTCCTACTTATAGTATCAGTCCTCCAGCCTATACTTGTGTTTTTATTAACCAAGAACACATGCATTTCATTGGCACTAAAAAAAGGTTATTCAATCCACTAGTGCAACTGAAGGTGCGCAGCCTCTTCTGAACCGGAACAAGAAAGACCTTATAACCACTACTTGTGAACAGCTCTCCTCAACTTAAGGCGCACCTACTCTTACAAGATGTATAGTCTCTCTCAGGTCCAGTTTTGATCTTTAACTGACTAACTTACAACATAGGCCAGAAGAGAGATATTCAGAAAACCCGATTTCCTATCTTAAGAACCTGACTCAAAAGAGAAAAGAAGACCGAACTAAAAGATATCTCACTTTCGACGATTGAACTTTACTTTTATATCCAGATTGGAACTGGACTTAAACATCTTTGGATCCTATTTAGGGCTGGCTGTCACTCCACTTTCACTTTCATATCAGGAACGTTGACTTGCACTTGCAATATAGAATTTGACTTTCCGAAATCGTTGCTTCTGGCTTATATTCACACAGGCCACTCATAAGAATAAGACGTTCAACTCCCTAAAACACGTGTAATTGAGTGAGTCATCATATTAGTGCCTTGGGGAAATGCCTACCTTTAGGAGAGGAGTACCGAATGAGTTTCGAACCTATCCTCTTTGCTTCCCAAGATAATTAGGGAAAGGGGCATTGTCGGCCACCGCTTGCTGACGACGGAACGCATCGTCAATTAACGGGTCCTCGCCTTGGACTTAGTTGGAAAGGTAGGTGTTCGGCATGTCCCTTGCTTGCGAACTTCTTTAGTAGGGCAGAGGTGCCATTCCTCATGTTTAGTGTTGTCCCCAGACTTCACTCTTTCAACACTTGTATACTTTCTAACGAGTCAGGCATGCCCCTGTCCCTGTCTCAAAGTGTGTGATCCACCGCTTTACTGAGTGACTTTTTCTTACCGCTACGCTTACGTCCCAATCTCTTAAAGCCCTATCAGACTTCCCTTGCCGATTGAAGAAAGCCTTATATATCTTCAAACAAGCGATAAAGGTCCTTTCTATGTTATCAGTCAAGCGCGCTAGCTGCAATCAAAAAACAACGCTAACGAGCAAGAAAACGGATGCGCTAAGGCGCAACTTCGCGCAGCTGCTGCGACCTTGCTTCTTGCTTTCGAGCCGGAGCTTGCTGGGTAGTGTAGTGGTCCATGAAGGTGAAATAAGACTTGTGTTAAGCAAGCGGAGTAGTCAAGCCAGAGAGGAAAAAAAAGCAAGAAGCTGTTTTCGTTCGATCGACGGAATCAATCGTACTTTCACTGCTGTGGACCGGCTTTCATAAAGAACCTTTGGGCAGCAGCAACTATTGGGATCCAATTTCGCGATCAATTCGACAATGAAACTCTTTAAGCAATGATCTTATCTATGTCATTTCTCTTGATGCAACACAAAAGAAGACTATCGAGAGTCACTTAGCCCCTTGACCTCTTCTCTTAAAAAAGACGATGTGCGGGTAAGTCGATCAAAGTCAGAGCGGGGAGGGAATGTTTATTTACAGTTTTTGTAGTACGACTTCTCATTTTCTGTTCGGTCTTTCAATAAGTAGTCAGATGCGGGTGTAGTCAGACTAAACATTGATTGAAGCAGCTGCTAGAGAAAAGGCACCAGTCAGACCTGCAAGCACCGAGTAGTATGCAGCGGCAGTTTTCAATCATACAATGTGTACTCTTAGTCTGACTTTTAGCAGTAGTCAGCTGTCCTTATTCTCCTCTTTGAATTGCCCTATTGAGTAAGGGTCGGTGTTTGAAAAGATGTCGAGCCGACGGGGTCAGGTACCAGTAGTGCCAATAGCAAAGGGGGGCTAGACGCTAGTTGTGCGAGTGGAATGACCGAACTGGACCTAGTCAGCCCAAACCGTTTTGTGGTTCTAGAGGACCCTGAACAAGAAGAGTCAAAGATGCCAGATCTAGACACTGCTGAACCGGAAGAGATTGCTCAGGATGAGTGTTTGGGTAACAAAGCCGAGGATGGTGTAGTTAAGGAGAGAACTCCCGAGGAGAGTGATTTGGCTCATAGAAGCGAGGATCTGGAAGAGAGGGTCAACTATGGGAGTGACTGAGGGGGACTTGTTTTGTGATAAACAAATGACTTCAAACAAGAACCTCAGGGCATCCAAAAGAGGTGAACTTGAGAAAAGCAGTAAGAGTATGTGTTCAAGTACTGGCGCTATGACCAACAAGGTGGAAGATCCTCCCCTGGTTAGAATCACCCTGAATGAAGAGTGGACGAACAAGATGCAAAACATATCATAAATGTTGAATTCTAAGAAAGACAGGGGAGGGGGAAAGTAAAGGCCAAAGAACAAAAGACAAATAAGGGTTGCACAAGACGAACAACCAGAGGTAGCGCTAAGGTGCGAGGGGAATGTAAACACAACAATAGTTCCACATGAAGGTCCTTATATGGGATGTCAAAAAGATCGGTAAAGTCGAGAAGCAGAGAGAGGACAATGATTATATAAGAGCACAAGAGGCAGATTTTATTGGCTTGGTGGAAACCAAAGTGAGGAGTGGAAAGGCAACCAGAATTACCAGATGCTTGGGAACGAAGTAAAGTAAATCCATTACTGTGGAGAATGAGTAAATAAGTTTGACGAATGTAAGGGCTAGTAAGACCTACCTGCTTTATTGAGCATTTTCATTCACTGAAGCAACTTGAACAAAATAAAAGTAAAAGAAAGAAATTCATTGACATCAAAAAGGAGGTCAATTAAATGACTACTAACTCTCTTCTATTACTTTGTTGTACCGGGATATCAAGAGCTGACCCTCTTTATTCACTACAGTCCCGGAATAGAACAATCTTGTGTCATAAGAAAAGCTATTATCCCAATCGAATTTTTCTTTTTTTTTTTGATGGGCTTCATCCCGAACGTCCCATTACTGATGGGGAAATCTTTTCGGAAAGAGATATTTATTAAATAATAAAAGCGGAATTATCCTTAAACTCTAAGAACACACAAAGAAATCATGCAACACAACTTATTAACATCATATGCGGGAACTATCCCTTCTTCAATGTCTATTTATACTAGCTTCTCAAGTGTAAAATCACTAGGATCCCCTTTATTTACCATGTATACAGAGGTCCCAAAGCAGATATTGCTATTAGTCCCAGCTCATTGATAAAGTTCATCAAATCCCTTGCTCCAGGTTATGACTGGTTCGAAAGGACCAGGAAGCAGATGTCTATTCAATAGAAGAAGTTATTCGACCTTTCTTTCATATAGTTTGAACCACCTGAAACAAAAATAAAATCAGTCTAGGAGATGACTCGTAATCAATCCGGCTGTTGGACCCTGGACCCACCCGGCTCGTATATTTCATAAGATGTGTTTCATCCGGGAGGATGAACTTGACTTTTTTCATCGCCCCACCCAAGGTAGATCAAACAAAAGATCTTCCCAGTAATGCTTTCATTCTCCCGGCTATGATACTGGTAAAGAGCCCTCTTCCTTCTCTCCGACATGGTTGTAGAGACACACTAAGTAGTCATGGGAAAGATAAATATCATCTGTGTAAAGGATATTGAGATAGTTTCTTCCTTCTCTGTGTGTGGGTTAGCCCTTGATCGGATAATTATTCTTATTTAAAAGTAAAAAAATAGAGTTCTTTTCACTTTAACAACTGTGTTTTTTCTAACAACTCAAAAGGCGATTCCCCCTACTATCTACAACTCCAGACGCGACAAGAGTGCTTATTCCCCAAAAAAAAGATTCATTCCATTTCTCTCTCCGACGATCGGTAATTCTTTCTAACAGCTCCATCTGCCCTTCTGAGAATGACGCCCTTCTTTTAAAAGCTCTTCTTACGCTAACCTTGTTCGTGGGATCTTTTATCCTTTCCTTCTTCCTAGGACAATAAGAATGGAATTGCCTGAATGATATCAGTCAGAGCGCATTCCCTCACAGCTTCTTTTCTTCTCAAGCACTTGCTATTTCATCTTCTCTTAGATAGGCTATCTTCCGATTCAATGCCATCAAAATGTACTTAGCATTCCTACTTTTCCTCATTAGTTCAAATAGCCCTAGCTAGATTCTCAAGCTCTGATAAACCCGCAACAAGAACAACCTTTATTTTATGCCAATGCTGAAAGGACTAAGAGCTCTTATTCCGCGGTCTTTAGCACATAGCAGTCGACGCAGTACTGATTCCTGGCGGTTCCAATCTTCCTATTAATTCCATTCCTAAAAAACTCGACAATCGTAGACTGCTATGGTTTATCTAGTCTTGATAAATGAAAGGCACCCGCTCTTATTCCACACAGTCAAAGAAATAGGTCGTCATCTCAAAGTCCGTACCTGTACTGAAGAGACCAGACCTTGGGAAGGCATCACCTATACTAGAAGGCTTAAGAGTCCTCCTTATTAGTAGCCCAGATCTATTTTGTGCTCGGCTTGATGCAATCTCAGATGTCTACTGAAAAAGAGCTATTGGGGGCAGCCCTACTAATTCGTATTCATCTTTTAAGACAAGAGCTCCTAGGCAAACTCGAAAAAGAAGGAGTTGCTCCCGTACCTAAACAAACCACCAGTTAGCTTTTGCCTTCCTTCTAACATAAAATATAGGGAGAGAGGAATCGGCATAATAAAGTAGGAAAATTTACTGAAGAAGTGCGGGAAATATTCTTAAAAGAGCTTCATCGAAATTTCGTTATCTTTATTAAGATAGAAAGCCGAATCACTAACAAAGAAATTTTATTTCGGGATGTTGACAACGTCAAAACAAAAAGAGAAGTTTTTAGTGAATCGTCATTTTCTCACAATTGGGTGGATGTGAAATGTACTATGGTTAAAGTACAATACCGAGCTCGAGATGTTAGAAGGTGCAAAATCAATGGGTGCAGGAGATGCTATTGAATCCGATCTTAGATGGTTGGAAGACAGAAACAATAGCATGATAGGAATAGCAGGTTTAATAGAGATGACATCACAATTGGATGAAGACGAGACTTCTTATCTGCTTTCACGTGGAAATGGGATAATGTAAAAATGCCTTTGAAAGGCAACTAGTGAGATGGATTACTTGCTAACGTATCCCTAAGGGAATAACGTCTACGTCCAGGAGTTGTTCGACCTTTCTTTCCCTTTAGTTTGAACTACCTGAAACAAAAGGAAAATCAAGCTAGGAGATAACTCGTAATCGATCCAGCTGTTGGACCCTGGACCCACCCGGCCCGTATATTTCATAAGATGTGTTTCATTCAGGAGGATGAACTAGACTTTTTTCATCGCCACACCCAAGGCAGATCGAACAAAAGATCTTCCCACTAATGCTTTCATTCTCCCGGCTATGATACTGGTAAAGAGCCCTCTTCCTTCTCTCTGACACGGTTGTTGAGACACACTAAGTAGTCATGGGAAAGATAAATGTCATCTGTGTGAAAGACATTGAGATAGCTTCTTCCTTCTCTGTGCATGGGTTAGCCCTTGATCGGATAATTATTCTAATTTAAAAGTAAAAAAATAGAGTTCTTTTCACTTTAACAACTGTGTTTTTTCTAACAACTCGAAAGGCGATTACCCCTACTATCTACAACTCCAGACGCGACAAGAGTGCTTATTCCCCAAAAAAAAAGATTCATTCCCCTTCTCTTCTCGATGATCGGTAATTCTTTCTAACAGCTCCATCTGCCCATCGGAGAACGACGCCCTTCTTGCAAAAGCTCTTCTTACGCTAACCCTGTTCGTGGGATCTTTTATCCTTTCCTTCTTCCTAGGATAGTAAGAATGGAATTGCCTGAATGATATCAGTCAGAGCGCATTCCCTCGCAGCTTCTTTTCTTCTCAAGCACTTGCTATTTCATCTTCTCTTAGATAGGCTATCTTCCGATTCAATGCCATCAAAATGTACTTAGCATGCCTACTTTTCCTTATTAGTTCAAATAGCCCTAGATAGATTCTCAAGCTCTGATAAACCTTCAACAAGAATAGCCTTTATTTTATGCCGTGCCGAAAGGACTAAGATCTCTTATTCCGTAGTCTTTAGTACATAGCTGTCGACGCAGTACTAATTCCTGGCGGTTTCGCTAATCATCCTATAAATTCCATTCCTAAAAAACCCGACAATCGTAGATTGTGTTGCTTTATCTAGTCTTGATAAATGAAAGGCACCTGCTCTTATTCCACACAGTCAAAGAAAACGTCCGTCTTCTCAAAGTTCGTACCTGTACCAAAGAGACCATACCTTGGGAAGGCATCACCTATGCTAGAAGGCTTAACAGTCTTCCTTATTAGCAGCCCAGATCTATTTTGTGCTCGGCTTGATGCTATCTCAGATGTCCATTCAAAAAGAGCTATTGGGGGCAGCCCTACTAATTCGTATTCGTCTTTTAAGACAGGAGCTCCTAGGCAAACTTGGAAAAGAAGGAGT
Source organism: Nicotiana noctiflora (assembly GCA_032618575.1). Classification (NCBI taxonomy): domain Eukaryota; kingdom Viridiplantae; phylum Streptophyta; class Magnoliopsida; order Solanales; family Solanaceae; genus Nicotiana; species Nicotiana noctiflora. The sequence goes on along the minus strand of JASVEL010012453.1, from coordinate 92,120 downwards.
GGCGCCCATCCCTAAACAAAGCACTTGTCAGCTTTTGCCTTCCTTCTAACATAAAATATACGGAGAGAGGAGTCGGCATTATAAAGTAGGAAAATTTACTGAAGAAGTGGGGGAAATATTCTTAAAATAGCTTTTTCGAAATTTCGTTATCTTTTTTAAGATAAAAAGCCGAATCACTAACAAAGGAATTTTCTTTCGGGATGTTGACAACCTCAAAACAAAAAGAGAAGTTTTTAGTGAATTGTCATTTTCTCACGATTGGGTGGGTGTGAAGTGTACTGAGGTTAAGGTACAATACCGAGCTCGAGATGTTAGAAGTTGCAAAATCAATGGGTCCAGGAGATTCTATTGAATCTGGTTTTAGATGATTGGAAGACAGAAACAATAGCATGATAGGAATAGCAGGTTTAATAGAGATGACATCACAATAGGATGAAGACGAGACTTCTTATCTGCTTTTACGTGGAAATGGGATAATGTAAAAATGCCTTTGAATGGCAACTAGTGAGAGAGATTACTTGCTAACGTATCCCTAAGGGCATATCGTCTAAGTCCAAGAGTTAGTACATTGGATTCCTGGGCAACAACATCTAGTAGAGTTGACTTAACACGAAGCAAATCTCCTTTCTAGTCTGGGACTTATAGGTTTGGAAATTAAATTAGTCCTGCAACTCCCCTAGCTGCACATGAATGCACAGAGAAGGCCCTCGCTCAGGTTCTTTGACATCAACTCGGTTTCTAGGAAGAATGCAGGCTTAGAGCCAATATAACTAGTGTTCCTTCGTCACCCTCTAGCGTACCGAACTTGTGAAAAGCATGATTTAGGATATGCACAGACAAAAGTAGCTGCTTAGGTTGCATATATAAGAATAGGAATGGAATCCACAGCTATTGATATTGAATCCGCTGTTCTCACCTTAAAAGCTGGGTAAGCCAAGGGGGGACTTTGAACTGTTAAGAGGTGCCTAGCGCTTTCATCAATATGAAAGAGGAAGCTTTTGGGATGTACCTGTACAACTCGGGATTGGGGGGCTTTGAATAGTAAACTAAACGAAGATGACGCTGTCCAATTGGCCGAACGGAAGATCGACATGAGAAGTCGATATTCTTGGTACATAATCCCATGCAGATTTCTTAACTGTTTTGTTAGGCATTGGCATGAGCAAGAAAGCAGACAAGTGGAAATCAGAAGAACGGGGATTCGGATCGCCTATTTTTTCCCCTTCATGTTTGCAAGAAAAAAAAAGTAACTGAAATAAACAGTAAACATGCGGCGTAGTAGCAGAAATATAAAGATGCCCATCCCATTTTATTTGTATTTGGAAAGAAAGAAGAAGATAGGCTCTTTATTCTTTTATAGAATCTTTTCTTAAAGTTAAGTTAATCCAAAAATAGAAAATTGCGTATAGTATATAAGAAAGGTATCCGCTCTGGATTTTTAGGAAGAACACTGTTTGCAAGATCCGGTCTTAGTGAGAGAGTTGGGATTGAGCTTTCAGTATTACTAATCGAAGAATTTTTAGTAAAGGGATGAAAGAGCTAGGTCTCATATGGAAGAAAGGGTTTTTTTGCTTTTCGACAGGAGATGATACATAAGCGCTCTTGGTCTTCAATCCGTATCCGCTGCTCTTAGCCTTGTTAGAATCCAATGTTAGAAGGAAGAATTCAATAGGCATCCCAATATCCGTTTTCTTAGATAGATAAGAGATCAGCTAAAGTAATGGTCATACCCCTCCTCACCCTCCGTTTGAGGAAGATATCTCAGATATTTGCCTACGAGGTCTTCACATAATAGGTTGAAAAAATCCTTATTAGGAAGAAGACTTGGACAAATCCCCGGTCTTATAGAAGTAGCTAGCAAGTCTAAGCACCTGATGCATGTGAGGGTAAGGGAAGGAAGTCTCTTTGGCACGTATGAGTAGCTGTCACGAATCGAAGTTTCAAAAGCCAAAAGAGAGATTTTCCGACAAGAAAAAAGTTGGTTGAGACACGGGATGATAGGCCGGGCGGCCGACTTTCGGTACTTTCTGCCAACTCGATTTCAATACGAAAGAGGGTAAACAGAGGGCTGACGAGAGTTCTAATATTTCTCTTCCTTCCATACAGATATGCGAGTGTCCCATCTTTTTCTTACTTGAATGAAGAAAGACAAAACCTCTCATTTCAGCCACAGCCAGCAATTCGCTTTCGACTTCCGAATGCCAAAGAGAGATTGAGAGTAGAGCAGTACGTAGGACTTAAAAACTGGGTTCATTCCTCTCTTCACTCTCCGAATTTTGATCCTCATCTTTCTGGTGCCAAAGGCCTACCCTTCCACTTTACAGGAAATTATAAAGGAAGAAGTCGAAAAGGAAAAGAAAGTCACATTTCCTGCCAACCTCCTGGCTTTATTCTTTTACTGATCGAGTTGCACTATTTTCTATTCTAATAGATTCCACTTCGCTTGCTTGCACGACTTCCTCTTTGCTTAAAAAAAGGGGGCAAGTCAAGTAAGTAAGCAGTGATCTGAACCAAAGCACAAGCTTTGAATTAGAAAGAAAGATAGAAGGAAAGAATAGAAAGAACTATCTGACTTCGCTATATTTCTCTGAGCTCCTAGGAAAGAGATCCTACTCCCAAAGAAAGGAAGCTTAAAAATAGTCATTAAAAGAGGTGACGGTGACCCACTTTTGCTTTTCAAGCTATGAATGTAGAGATCAGGTTGAAGAGTGAAAGGGATGAAGTGGTATGATGTTGCTTGAACCTAGCGCTCGGGAGGTTGTGCTCGACCGAAAGGGTAAGGGCAAGAATACTTGGATGGACGTAGTTCAGGATCGATGTAATTGAGATAACTAAGTAGAGGATGGGAAGATGTGAGACCGGCCAAAGGTGGTTCTATATAGCTCCTACGTTTTTACAACTCATACTATTTTATTATAAACTTTGTGAAATCGTTCTTTACTCGCTAAACTATTTCGCTCTAGCTCTCTAGTTCTCTTTGCTATTGTTACATTTTTTAACTCGTGGAAAGTGGAAAAGTAGAAGCGTCGGCTAGTCAGTCACAGACTACTTGACTTCCTTATGACGATTCAATGTTAATGACCCCATTCAATCTTTTTGTTGAGCCTTCACTATCGTGGGCTAGATGGATAGCTAGTAGTTATGAGCAGCAGTCCCCTGAATATAGATAGGAAAAGATGTAGATGTGCATGCCACACTCACGAGGGACTGAGAAGTTGACGAAGTAGCGAGTTAAATGAGAGGCTAGAGTCAAAGGCTAGCCAATGAGCTTCTCAGTTAATGAAGATCTTCCCTTGATGTGAGCAGAACTGTATATTTGAATTATTAAGAAAGCGGCCCTCCATTCTTGCTTTGAGGAGTAGATTGAAGGGCTTATCGCTTCTCCTACTGCTGCTCCTGGCCCCGTCCCGCAGCCGACCGATCTGCTGCCTTATCTTTAGAAAGATCGTTTTTGTTAAATATTTTTTTTTCTAGAAGTAGGGAAAGTAAGAGAAGAGTGAATGAAGATGCCCACAGAGCGGTAAGGAGATCGATGAGTTTTTATTCTTCCTCTTTATGTATGAAATTACAGACATATAGTGAATGGACGAGCCCCTTCAACTTCGAAGCAGCTTTCTTTGTACTTCCCTTCGTAGGGGAGGTAGGAAAAAGAAAGCGATTAGATAACTATAGAGCAGATTCAGATCCAACTAGCAAGGCATTTTGTCTTGGACACTTAACCAAGCTCTTGATGAGCGGTATCCACCTTCACCTTATTCTGCTCTCCTAAGCCTCCGGCTTGGGCGTGGTGAAGCAAGTGGTCAGTGAGATCGACCCCGATCAGTTCAGTTAGATAGTTAGAGTTAGTAGTTTCTTAAACAATTCTAAAAAAAGGAGTTACACTTAGAGTTAGGGAGCGAGTGGAATAAACGAGTTCAATACGCTGGATAAGAAGCGTAGTATACGAACCGATCACTAGAGCGAAGGAGTGTAATAGGCAGAATGGACTACTAGAGCTATATACTTTGAGAACGAGTGGAATACCTGAAACAAGAGAGGGTAGGTAGAGCACTTCCGCCTTTTAAGCTTTGCTTTCTCGATCCACTACTATCTTACTAAAAAAAGAACTTCTGAGTTAAGAGAAAGAAAATAGTCACACCCTTACACAGCCTTAATTAATAATAATATAGAGGGCCTTCTTCTTTTTCTTTATTTTATTTATTTTATCATATTTTGCCTTCTATATCTTATATAGACTTTAGCGTATAATAATTACCAATACGAGGACTATCGACTTCGCTTTCAACTTATAATAGAAGGGTCTCCTCTTCCTTCATTTCGTAAGCTTGCTAGCTTACCGGCTGAAACATCATCATCTGCTTGCTTGGTCACTTTTGTGATAAGGCGCTTAAAAGGATTCTGGATTGTATATATTATGTGAACTAAAAGAGTGGCTGGTTGAAGGGAAGCCATAAAATCTAGGGAATCGATGTCCCCCAAACTATTAGACTTCCAGAGAAGAGGAGTCCGGTCACCATTAAAACCCTTCTCGGAAACTGAGGAAATATCCTACACAATCCTGATACTGGGTAGGATGCACCAGCCGCTAGACATAGCACATAAGCCAACAGTAGTATGAATGGGACATGAACTATTCGACCTCTTTCAGGAAAGGGCCTTACACACGGGGACACTAGCTGATCCCGCCGACAAGAGCAAAGGAAGGTCTCTTTGCCTACGAGCATTTTAGAAAGAAAAGAGTCTCGTACAAAGGGTTGGAAAGAAGGCTTTTACCTTATTTCAGGTGGGTTAGTGCGTATCTGTTCGGGCGGAGAATGAAAAGACATAAAGGAATGAATGATGCCAACCAACTCGACAAAGACATTCAGATATGAAAAAGATAAAGAAAGACGTGTTAAGCTTGTGTTTTCCCAGCCGACTTGCACATGACCTTCTTTTTTTCTATTGAAGATTTGGACTCCCTGACATTGCCTTTGCATCGCAAGGAGGAAGAAGGGTCTATGCCGAAAGATAAAAGGGTGCTGCATGTATAATCCAAAAGAGCTATGATGACTCTCGAAATGTAATTGGAAGAGCAAGACGGGCTAGGGCTGGCACATTAACAGGATATTCAATTTGTGATAACAATGGCGGATAAACCAGATAATAATCTTACTTGTCCCCAACGCTAAAGTACCGGGCATTTTCGGGGATTAGCCCGCTTCCACTCTTTTATTTTTTTTCAAAAAGACAATGAGGATTAAGAAGGCCATCATTAAGGAAAACAAGGCAATAGCTTCCGTTAAAGCAAATCCCAAAATAGCATAACCAAATAATTGTTTTGCCAATGAATGATTTCTCGCAACAGAATTAAGGAACTGAAAACATTTCCAATACCGGCAGCAGCTCCCGCTGAAGCAATTGTAGTAGCTCCTGCGCCGAACCTTATAATCTTACATAATAATAAAGAAAGTTAGCTCTTTATTTGTTTATCTTGCCCTTCTTTCTTTTCTTCGATTTTAGATGGTAAAAAGAGAAAGGAATTTCCGATTTGTACCCAAAGTGCGGTACACTTCATACCAACCCAAACTCCCTACCCTTATAAAAAAGTTACCCCCTTTGTTTGATTAATCAGTTTTCAAGAGGGGGAAGTTCTTTTGGCAATCTCAGGCATACTACTAATCGATTATTTGGCCTGATCGAAACAACCTAGGAAAGGTTGTCAGCCTACATAACCAACTTCTCATACCAAGGGAAGAAGGCATCAGATCCCTGTAGTTCGAGCCCTTTTTTTCCCAGTTCCTGTACAGGGAATGATTTCCAGTGAGTAAAGTAGTCTGGGGGAAAGATAAGCCCTACCCACTATCCTTTCCCCAAAAAAGGGATCCAGAAAGGTATGGCTGATTTGTTCTTTTACCATGTCATCCACACTCTCATTTAGTCGATCTTGATAGTCCGAATACGGTAAGTGTCTTAATCTGGACACTCTACAAGTTGATAGGATCCAAATGAAAAAAGGAAATACAATGGTAGGATTTTCCATCTTTCTTATTAAATAATTAAAAACCAATTGATCAGGAAAGGTATTCTTCATGGTGGTAAGCGATGAGGGATTGAGTAAAGGGGTAATGCCGATTTTTCTAATATAGTCCCGAGTAGGTAATTAGAGTTTGAAGCTTCACAGCTTCCTCCACACACCTCCACGTGCGAATATAGTCTACTAGACTGTTTCTTGGCTAGTGTAGTAGACTATATTCTAGGTCATTCGGTAGGGCTACGTATAGTTTTGGGTGTAACGTTGTGGTTTTTCCCTCTCCTTTCGGTCGAGTGACATTCGTACCTATCCTTACCGAGAAAAACGAGTTCCAGAGGCATCTTCCATTCATATCGATTTGGGTTTTTCCGCACCATATTTTGATCTACCTCTTTTTCGATCCGGAATTCCCAGCAAATCCTTGACTCCTCGAATACAATGGAATTTCACACCTGGCGAATCCTTTACACTACCTCCTCTTATTAGGACCATAGAATATTCCTGCAAATTATGACCTTCGCTTGGAATGTGAGAAAATATATCATGTCGATTGGTCAACCGTACTTTGGCTATCTTACGTGCAGCTGAATTAGGTTTTTTCGGTGTTCTCGTTGAAACACGCGGGCATACTCCTTGCTTCTGGGGACATTGATCCAAAGCACGAGTACGGTCCATGCGCCGTTTTTCTTCTCTACCATGATGAATCAATTGATTTAATGTAGGCATCGCTCTTTCCTTTGTCCTTCCCCCCAATTTTTGCCCTCTTACTAGTGGTTACTCCCGATCCGAAGCACCCCTTTTCCATTCATAGAGAGATTCAATCGTCAAAATAAATAAAAAGGCCATCATGGACCAAGATCCAAACGGATCAATCTTGTTGGCAGGTACTGCCCAAGGAAAGGAAAAGGTTACTTCCGGATCAGGAATAATAAATAAAATGGAAACAAGATAAAATCTTATATCAAAACGACTTCTGGCATCACCGGAAGGATCGAAAAAACATTTACATGCCGACAATTTTTCTGGATAGGTCGAACTATTGGAAGAAAATAGAAAATGAAGACCGAGTGGGAGCAAAGAAACTAGCGGACTGATCACTAAATAGATACAAATAGGTGCAAATTCTGACATCACCACAAAAAACATGGTTCTTTTGCTCCTTGCTGGCGGAGCGGCATACCGGAAGAAATTTGAAGATCAACGATGGAACGAAGAATGCTATTTTAGGCTAGCAATACAACAAAGAAGAATTCTATGGGGCTTCCATGTCGATAATTAAAAAATTTTCTCTTAGAGAGGCATTTTCCTAGCTTAGAAAAACGTTCATTCTCTCAAGATATATCCATACCTCTCCTAACTCCAGGCGATGTTGCATTTCCAATTTCGCCTGGTCCTTTAAGTTTATAAAGCCACAAAAATGATGCGCTTGAGCCATTTTGACATTTTGATAAAAAGGGGAATCATGCTTCTCGACACATAGACTTTCTAAGACCTGGCATAGAGCAGGGTGATTGAATTCTAAGGGTTCAAGGTGCACCTTCAGTATGGAATCCAGGTCTTGTGGATCAATGAAGAATTGTGGATCCTCCCGACCCTAAAAAAGGAGTTGGTAGAGGGAGGAAATCTGCTCTCGAGTTGCAAAACACAATTCGGTATTGAGGAAGTCCTGCACCATGATTTCGTACTCCCTGGGTGAGAGGCCCTGGGTTTATAGGCACTCTCGTACGAGTTCCACCCATTTCGGATCCTTATCCAGTTGATTCATATAGTGGGACAGTAGTTCCAATTCAGATGGTAGAATACCAAATAAGGAATGAAGTGAAACTACATTAAACAATTTTGCGTAGATCCTATATCCAAAAGTTAGCAAGCAATAAAGCCATATGAAATATTTGAGAATAGAAAGAGCTCGCTGTAAGTTGGGCCTTTCTATATAGTAACAAAAGAGTTTCACTTCAAAATCCAAAGGGAGATAGAACCTAATAAGAATGAGGAAAAGGCATGACCAGACGAATTGTGTGAAATAAGTGAATTTATCCAGTTGAGGCATTCTTGATTGATTGAGACAAAACGATTACCTCAATACAGCTTAACTCCGTCAAGCCCGTACAAGTAGTGAAGAAGTATAGAGCCCTTTGGTTGGTTGTTGACCAACAGACAGCATGGGAGAAAAAAAGAGAGAACTCTTTCTTTTTTATTATGATTGGGACCTGCGGTGGTAGAACCTCGTGAACCAGGCGTACTACTGAACTTGCTTTTCTTCTCTTATGATATTTCGAGTGTTACTTTCATTTCAGATACATTCAAATCCATTATTCTTTGTAGCCTGAAGAAGAAATATAGATTTTTAGTAGAGGAAGGACGTAGCTAGCACAATGAGGGAAATGAAGGCACTAGCAGATGCAGTTTTTGGAATAGATCGCTTAGCTCTACTTCTTAGTCAACCCCCTTTGTTCATGGCTTTGAATTTATTGTAATGCTTATAATTTATGTAAAGATCTCGATGACCGCTCTCCTCCCAGATGTAGGTATTCTTGGAAGTGAGAACACTGCTACCCAACTTATAACCCGGTCACTCCCCGTCTTCATCCTAGACGCCACTGGTACTATTCATCTATACTATATATGGATGACTCCTATTTTCTCCCCAATGGAATGATCATGAGCCTTGCAAAAGGACCTCAAAATCTGATGACCTTGACTGAAAAGCTCCCAATTAGGTCAGTAGCTGGCCGAGTCGTCGATAGACCAAATAAGCACAGTAGTTGTTTAGAGCCGAAGGAGTGAAAGCCACTTGACTGAAAGGAGAGGAGCTCTATTTGGGAGTCTATAGCCTACGCACTTGCCTTTAGGGGATCGAAGTTGGATGAATCTCCAGTGGTTCCTTCCATCGGCGTCATCGAACCGTGTTAGCAATCCAGAATAACTGGAAGCTCGAAACGACCGGTCAAAGGAATTGATCTATTTAGTTCTATTCTTCTCCTAGTTTTATAGTACACCCATGTTGAGGGATCTTTCTGACGCTAAGCGCTCTGCATCTCCTGTCCAACCAAGTGAAGAATATCTTGTCCAAGCTTGCATCCTTCTTCTGCCATTGGGAATGGAACATCTCTCCACTTGTAAGTGGTAAAAATTAAGGACTATGTTGCATGTTTTGGTTGATTAATGAATCCTCTCATAAGCCCACTTCACGATATTGTGCCAATTCCAGTTTTGAACTACCGCAGACTTGTTTCATAGTTTTCAACTGAGTGGCAGACCCGACGCGACTGACAAATAAGCCGACGTTAATCGCAAGTATAAATTCCGCGATAAAAGAGCTCTATTTCAAAACAGATTTGTCCATCAGTAATGGGGATCACATTGGTGGGAATATAGGCCGATACGTCTCTAGCTTGTGTTCCAATGACGGGTAAGGCGGTCAATCTACCTGTGCCTGTCTGGTCCGATCGTTTAGCCGCTCTTTCTATGAGACAAGAATGTAAATAGAAAACATCCCCTGGGAAAGCCACACGACCTGGTGGTCAGCGTAACAATAATGGCATTTGTCGATAAGCTACCGCATGTTTACTAAGATCATCATAGATTAATAATGCGTGCATTCCATTATCGCGGAAATATTCCCCCATAGCACACCCACAATATGGGGCCAAAAATTGTAGAGGAGCAGGATCCAAAGCAGTGGAACCAGGGTATCTACCGTTGGCCAAAAATTGTAGAGGCCAAAAAATTTGAACAAATTGTGCCACAGATGAGCGTTTCTGTCCAATCACTACATAGACACAATACAATGTCTCACTCTCAAAGGTGGCCATTGAGTTCAGTTACTTTTGGTTTAATATGGTATCGATAGCAATAGCAGTTTTTCTAGTTTGTCGGTCCCCGATTATAAGTTCTTGTTGACCACGACCAATAGGAACCATGCTATCTACCGCTTTTAACCCTGTTTTCATAGGCTCGTGCACAGATTTACGTTCTATAATACCAGGGGCTTTCACTTCGACACGTCTTCGCTCGTGATCTCTTAGAGCCCCTTCCATCAATAGGTACTCCCAAGCCATTGACCACACGCCCTAGTATAGCCTTTCCCGCAGGGACATCTACAATAGATCTAGTGCGCTTGACAAGATCTCCTTTTTTAATAGCAGTATCACTACTAAAGACAACAATCCCTACATTCTCATCCTCAAGATTCAAGGCTATTCCTTTCACACCGCTGGCATATTTCATTTCTCCAGCTTGAATCTCATTCAATCCATAAACACGTGCAATTCCATCTCCAACTGAGACCAATCAACCAATCTCATCTACTTTAAAATTGGTGTAAAAGTTGCTGATTCGACTTTCTAATAGACTTGTTAGTTCCATAGCTCGGGGAGAAAGTTCCATAATTCAATTAAAGTTAGATAGAAGGGAGAATGCCGCTTTAGAAAAAAAGAAAAATCATAAGGAAACATTATAAAAAGCAAAATCTATCTAAAGAGAGAAGTCTATTAGATAATTAATAAAGAAAAGAGAGCCAAAGAAGGAAGAGATATTCCAAAGTTAGAATTCGAATTAGAACAAAAAAGAAATTGAAATGATGATGATAAAAAGTGAAAAGAGGAGTGGATAGGTAGCACAAGGAAATGGTAAAGGGATATCCTTTTCCCTGAGGAAAAAGAGAAACCTCCCTATTAAATACTAAATAAAGTACATATACTTTAAAAAGAAAATATATACAATAATCACATTATATACGATATTACGCACTTTATGGGTGTTGACACAAGTAGGCCTAGGCCAAGACAAGACACCTTCCTTCACTCTACAATAGCCCAACGACTTTTCTCTTCACAAGTAGGCTTGGCACAACGCTTAGTCAATTTTCTAAGTTGGAAAAGATGCAAGATAACTGACGAGGTGCTGGAGTGAAGTGATTCCCGGGTGGGAATGGCGAATGGTGTTGGACTACTATGCGCATTCTATCAGCTTGGAATACGTATAAGAGAAAAGAGCTATCAATCATGTCAAAGTATAAGTTCTAGCCTTTTCTCTCTGTCATCCTTTTATGCTTATGCAATGCAGCCTTTTTTGAAAGTATTCGATAGCAAATCTTTTAGAGTTAGCAGCCCGCATCCTCTTGTTAGAGGCTTTCTTTGTGCAGGATCCCCTTTCTTCTCAGAAGAGTTTGGGAAGGCAAAGGAAGAAAGCCGGGCAGGTGCTTTAAGAAGGCGCCAGTTGACTCCCCATAGGCAGAAGATTCCTATCCAGTTGGGGTCCCTTAGAGCGAGTTCCATTCTTTCAGCCCTGAATGTCGTTCCTTCTACCTCCCCAGTTCAACAATAGGATTCTATCTTCTGGTTAAGCAAGATATTAGTCATTTCGCCTTTGTGTGATAACTCTATCTTTCTGGAAGCTACCTCCCCTCTCTCTTTATGCACTTGCCTAGAAGTCTTAGGTGTTCGTGGGTAAGCAACCACTGCTTATCGATTAATATAGCCAGCTCCTCGTCCGAGCCTTAGAATAGAACAAGACATTCGAATTCTAGCGCACTAGCCTTAGCTAGACTCCTGCTTCAAGTGCTGATTTGAATTTCTTAGATGAAGGAGTGAGGATAGGCCTTAGGGAATAATCAATCCTGGGGTTCCTTTTGTCTCACCATTGGCTTCATTGGGATCATTTTCTAAGTATAGGAAGCAGAGAGGTTGCTAGCAGGTTTTTCTAAGTCCCTCCATAGTCCAGTCCTTGAGTTATTTCTTTGGAAGTAGTGAATGTGGTAAGAGGCGTATAACCATTACCCTTTCCTTTAGTCATGAAAGGGCTATTTCCCCTACCTTTCTTTCTAGGCACATAATTTCATTCCCCTGGTGCTTTCTGTCCTTCTGAGGGGTGAAAGTGAGATTAAATGCTCTAAGCTGAGTGTAAGGGTAAAGTCGAGATAGTCTTGGCAATTAATCTACCTTGTTTGTGAGGTATTATAATAATAATTCACATTATTATATTAGGTAATAATCGCCTTATTTCTGTCTTGTAGTACTGTCGGTCTATGGAGAGGAATGGAAGTAGTCGTCTTGCTTCTTTTCTTTGGATCTGCTTATGTCTCTACTTCGCTTGATTCTCATGCCAGTGGACTTTGTGCTATGTTTTTGACCTTATTAGCTTGATTTCATAAGTGAGCATGAAGTTGGAATTGAATAGATAGTGAGAAAAAATGCCTTTCGTGATTCAAGTAGTAAGCGCGGATTCATGATTGAGAAAGAAATCTTCCAACAGCAGCTTTAGATGAATCTATTATAGGGTAGGCTCTTTGGATAGATTGACTTAAGGCGATCAAGGCCCACATATTTCAAATCTCGGCTCCCCTCAAGGAAAAAGCGGGATACTTAGCTGAAAGGGTGAACAAGGCTCAGCACCTTCAAAGGTTGCTCCAGTCGCCTGAAGATTTATGGATTGATTGTGGGGGATTTAGGCGTGTCACGCCAACCATCTTCCAGTTCATGGATAATCATTCCCGGATAATTCTTGCCGCAGGGGCTAACCCTATCTTCGCGCATACTTCCTTGGTTGTCTGGGAGTTGAAGCAGAAGCATCGAATTAAAGGTTCTTTCCAAGATCATCTGCTATTGAATCAACTGTTGTTGCCGGGCGAGATTCTATCTTTTACTTGTAGTCCACGGGATTTGACTCTGGGGAAGCTCATTCCTTTGATGGATCATAACTTATACAAAGGACAGTCTCTGTAAGAAGGAAAAAGCACACTGAAAAAACCTACCGATTCTTGCCAGTCATAACAACCAAAACTGGTTGGCCTTCGTTTGCCCCATTGTTGAAGTCATAAGTTGTGGTGAATCTGTGTCGCTACTATAAAGTGCTTTCCATAGTTCAATAGAGAAAAGAGAGAAGAGTAGGCCGATTTCCTTTACTTTATTATTAAACTTAAACAAAGAATCGTTTGACTTTGAATGTCGAAACCTTGAAAGCAAGGAAGGGCCTCTTTCCATCCATAGAATCTCTTCCTTATGCTAGCACTTTCAGCTATCTTTCTTAACCTGATTCTATCAAAGCAGCTTGTTAACTCCGACCATCATCTCAGTGAAGTAGCCCATGGGTATGGGATACGAACGATTGAGAGTTCTTGCTTAAAAACAAGGTACGTACTAACTGAGAGTGGAATCTATCCTGACTTTCAAGTAGCGCTAGATTGAGGGATGAACCCCAAATCCGTACTTTTCGGTACTATGCCTACTCCCTTTCCTCTTTCAAGTGGGTTGAACTCTTTCTAAGGCAAAAGGCCAAGTGTCTTCCACGAGTGCTATTTCTGCGAAAAGGCAGAATGCTGTTATACAATCCGCTATTTTAGGAATAGAATAAGCTTTGTGTCCTAACGAGATGTCGTGGGGCGATAAGGGGTGCTTTATCTAAACTAGGCAGGATAACTTGGCTAACTTTCCTACTCTGATAGCATCTCTGAACGGCAGGTACCCACAACCGCCGTAACGAAGGAATGAATGTATTAAGTGGGAAAGAGCCCTCGTAAGGCCTCTGTCATCCCTTGCTTATGCTGAATCGAAATTTTATTGGTCTTCTTTGACCCGCGGGTGCGAATCGGTAGCTGTGAAACTAGCTCTAGCTTGATGACTACTTTACTTTTAGATTTTTCCTGAGGCATAGAAGGAGTTGATCCTGGTCGAGGTAAATGGATTTAGGAATTCATACCCGGTTCAAGGGAAAAGGCAAGGAACTTTCAACAAGCATGGTACGAGATGAAAGAGACCAACCTTAGACCTCTTCAGCTAATAGATGCGTCAAAGACCATTGCCGGCTACTTCTAGTCGCAAACAAGCCCTTCCCTTCTGGGCTAGGAGTGAAATACCCTCGATTGACTCAGGGCTAAAAGCCCGGTGATGCCAGAAATCATTTTGATATAAGATTTTATCTTGTTTCCATTTTATTTATTATTCCTGATCCGGAAGTAACCTTTTCCTTTCCTTGGGCAGTACCTCCCAACAAGATTGATCCATTTTGGATCTTGGTCCATGATGGCCTTTTTATTGATTTTGAAGATTGGATCTCTCTATGAATGGAAAAGGGGTGCTTCGGAAGAGTAACCACTAGTGAGAGGGAAAAAATTGGGGGGAAGGACGAAGGAAAGAGCGATGCCTACATTAAATCAATTGATTCATCATGGTAGAGAAGAAAAACGATGCACTGACCGCACTCGAGCTTTGGATCAATGTCCCCAGATGCAAGGAGTATGCCCGCGTGTTTCAACGAGAACACCGAAAAAACCTAATTCAGCTCAACGTAAGATAGCCAAAGTATGGTTGAGCAATCAACATGATATATTTGCTCACATTCCAAGCGAAGGTCATAATTTGCAGGAACATTCTGTGGTCTTAATAAGAGGAGGTAGAGTGAAAGATTCACCAGGTGTGAAATTCCATTGTATTCGAGGAGTCAAGGATTTGCTGGGAATTCCGGATCGAAGAAGAGGCAGATCAAAATATGGTGCGGAAATACCGAAATCGATATGAATGGAAGATTCCTCTGGAACTCATTTTTCTCGGTAAGGATAGGTACTAAGTCACTCGACTGAAAGGAGAGGGAACAACCACAACGTTACACGCAAAAACTATACGGAGCCCTTCCGAATGACCTAGAATATAGTCTACTAGACTAGCCAAGAAAGAGTCTAGTAGACAATATTCGCCCGTGGAGGTGAGTGGAGGAAGCTGTGAAGGTTCTAACTCTAATTACCAACTCGGGACTATATTAGTACAAAACGGTATTACCCCTTTACTCAATCCCCCTTTGCTAACCACCATGAACAATACCTTTCCTGGTCAATTGGTTTTTAATTATTTAATAAGAAAGATGGAAAATCCTACCATTGTATTTCGTTTTTTAATTTGGATCCTATCAACTTGTAGAATGTCTAGATTAAGGCACTTCTTGTATTCGGACTATCAAGATCGACTAAATGAGAGTGTGACTGACATGGTAAAAGAACAAATCAGCCACACTTTTCTGGACCCCTTTTTTTGAGGAAAGGCTAGTGGGTAGGGCTTATCTTTCCCGCAGACTACTTTACTCACTGGAAATCATTCCATGTACAGGAACTGGGAAAAACAAGGGCTCGAACTACATGGATCTGATGCCTTCTTCCCTTGGTATGAGAAGTTGGTGATGTAGGCTGACAACCTTACCTAGGTTGTTTCGATCAGGCCAAATAATCGATTAGTAGTATGCCAGAGATTGCTAGAAGATCTTCGCCCTCTTGAAAACTGACTAATCAAACAAAGGGGGTAATTTTTTTTTATGAGCGTAGGGAGTTTGAGTTAGTGTGAAGTGTACCGCACTTTGGGTACAAGATCGGAAATTCCATTCTCTTTTTTACCATGTAAAATCGAAGAAAAGAAAGAACGGCGAGATAAACAAATAAAGAGCTAACTTTCTTTATTATTATGTAAGATTATAAGGTTAAAAATTAATCGGCGCAGGAGCTGCTACAATTGCTTTAGCGGGAGCTACTGCCGGTATTGGAAATGTTTTCAGTTCCTTAATTATGTTGCGAGAAATCATTCATTGGAAAAACAATTATTTGGTTATGCTATTTTGGGATTTGCTTTAACCGAAGCTATTGCCTTGTTTTCCTTAATGATCGCCTTCTTAATCCTCCTTGTCTTTTCGAGAAAAAAAATAAAAAAGTGGAAGCGGGCTAGTCCGCAAAAATGCCCGGTACTTTACCGTTGGGGACAAGAAATATTATTATCTTGTATATCCACCATCGTTATCACAAATTGAATGTCCTGTTAATGTGCCAGCCCTAGCCCGTCTTGCTCTTCCAATTCCATTTCGAGAGTCATCATAGCTCTTTTGGACTTATACATGCAGCACCCTTTTATCTTTCGGCATAGACCCTTCTTCCTCCTTGCGATGCAAAGGCAATGTCAGGGAGTCCGACTCTTCAATAGAAAAGAAGAAGGTCATGTGCGAGTCGGCAGGAAAACACAAGCTTAACACGTCTTTCTTTATCCTTTTCATGTCAGAATGTCTTTGTCGAGTTGGTTAGCATCATTTGTTCCTTTTTGTCTTTTCATTGTCCGCCTCCACCCGAATAGATACGCACTAACCCACCTGAAATAAGGCAAAAGCCTTCTTTCCAACCCTTTGTACGAGACTTCTTTCTTCGTACAAATGCTCGTAGGCGAAAGAGACCTTCATTTGCTCCCGTCGGCGGGATCAACCAGTGTCCCCGTGTGTTAGGCCCTTTCTTGAAAGAGGTCCAATAGTTCTTGTCCCATTCATACTTTTGTTAGCTTATGTGCTATGTCTAGCAACTGGTGAATCCTGCACAGTATCGGGATTGGATATGATATTTCTTCAGTTTTCGAGAAGGGTTATAATGGCGACCAGACTCCTCTTCTCTGGAAGTCCAATGGTTTGGGGGACGTCGATTCCCTGGATTTTCTTGCTTCCCTTCAACCAGCCACTCTTTTAGTTCCCAAAATATATATAATCCAGAATCCTTTTAAGCACCTTATCACAAAAGTGACCAAGCAAGCAGATGATGATGGTTTAGCCGGTAAGCTAGCAAGCTTACGAAATGAAGGAAGGGGAGACCCTTCTATTATAAGTTGAAAGCGAAGTCGATAGTCCTCGTATTTGTAATTATTATACGCTAAAAGTCTATATAAGATATCGAAGGCAAAATATGATAAAATAAATAAAATAAAGAAAAAGAAGAAGGCCCTCTATATTATTATTAATTAAAGCTGTGTAAGGGTTTGTCTATTTTCTTTCTCTTAACTCAGAAGTTCTTTTTTTTAGTAAGATAGTAGTGGATCGAGAAAGCAAAGCTCAAAAGGTGAAAGTGATCTACCTACCCTCTCTTGTTTCAGGTATTCCACTCATTCTCAAAGTATATAGCTCTAGTAGTCCTTTCAGCCTATTACACTCCTTCGCTCTAGTGATCGCTTCGTATACTACGCTTCTTATCCAGCGTATTGAACTCGTTTATTCCACTCCCTCCTTAACTCTAAGAGAAACTCCTATTCATAGAATTGTTGAAGAAACTACTAACTCTATCTATCTAACTACAGTGATCGAGGTCGATCTCACTGACCCCTTGCTTCACCACGCCCAAGCCGAAGGCTAAGGAGAGCAGAATAAGGTGAAGGTGGATACCGCACATCAAGAGCTTGGTTAAGTGTCCAAGACCGTATGCCTTGCTGGTTGGATCTAAATCTGCTCTATAGTTATCTAATCTCTCTCTTTTTCCTACCTCCCCTACGAAGGGAAGTACAAAGGAAGCTGCTTCGAAGTTGAAAGGGCTCGTCCATTCACTATATGTCTGTAATTTCATACATAAAGAGGATGATTAAAAACTCATCGATCTCCTTACCGCTCCGTGGGGTTCTTTATTCACTCTTCTCTTACTTTCCCTACTTCTAGAAAACAAAATGTTGAATAAAACGATCTTTCTAAAGTTAAGGCAGCAGATCGGTCGGCTGCGGGATGGGGCAGGGAGCAGCAGTAGGAGAAGTGATAAGCCCTTCAATCTACTCCTCAAAGCAGGAATGGAGGGCCGTTTTCTTAATAATTCTAATAGATAGTTCTGCTCAAATCAAGGGAAGCTCTTCATTAACTGAGAAGCTCATTGGCTTGCCTTTGACTTTAGCCTCTCATTTAACTCGCTACTTTGTCAACTTCTCAGTCCCTCGTGAGTGTGGCACGCACCTCTACATATTTTCCTATCGATAGTCAGGGGACTGCTGCTCATAACTACTAGTAATCCATCTAGACCACGATAGCGAAGGCTAAAAAAAAAGATTGAATGAGGTCAATAACATTGAATCATCATAAGGAAGTCAAGTAGTCCGTGACTGACTCGCCGACACTTCTGCCTTTCCACTTTCCACGAGTCAAAAAATGTAACGATAGCTAAGGGAACAAGAGAGATAGAGCAAAATACTTGTAGCGAGTAAAGAACGATTTCACAAAGTTATAATGAAATAGTACGAGTTGTAAAAGCGAAAGAGCTATATAGAACCACCTTTGGCCGGTCTCACATATTCCTATCCTCTACTTAGTTGTCTCAATTACATTGATCCCGAACTACGTCCATCCAAGTATTCTTGCCCTTACCCTTTCGGTTGAGCACAACCTCCCGAGAGCTAGGTTTAAGCAACTTCATACCACTTCGTCCCTTTCACTCTTCAACCTGATCTCTACATTCATAGCTTGAAAAAGCAAAAAAAGGTCACCGTCACCTCTCTTAATGACTATTTTTAAGCTTCCTTTCTTTGGGAGTATGATCTCTTTCCTAGGAGCTGATAGAAAGATAGCGAAGTTAGATAGTTCTTTCTTGCTTTCCTTCTATCTTTCTTTCTATTTCAAAGCTTGTGCTTTGGTTCAGCATTGCTTACTTACTGGACTTGCCTCTTTTTTTTAAGCAAAGAGGAAGTCGTGCAATCAAGCAAACTGGAATCTATTAGAATAGAAAATAGTGCATCTCGATCAATATAAGAATAAAGCTAGGAGGTTGGCAGGAAAGGTGGGTTTCTTTTCCTTTTCGACTTCTTCCTTTATAATTTCCTGTAGAGTGGAAGGGTAGGCCTTTGGCACCAGAAAGGTGAGGATCGAAATTTGGAGAGTGAAAAGAGGAAGGAACCTGCTTATTAAGTCCTACGTACTGCTCTTCTCTCAATCGCTTTTTGGTATTCGGAAGTGGAAAGCGAACTGCTGGCTGTGGTCGAAAAGAGAGGTTCTGTCTTTCTTCATTCAAGTAAGAAAAAGATGGGACGCTCGCAGACCTGTATGGAAGGAACAGAATTATTAGAACTCTCGTCCACCCCTCTCTTTACCCTCTGTAGCTGAACTTTCTTACTTATGCGATGAGGAGCTTACTTATTATTGAAATCGTGTTGGCAGAAAGTACCGAAAGTCGGCCGCCCGCCCTATCATCCCGTGTCTCAACCAACTTTTTTCTTGTTGGAAAATCTCTCTTTTGGCTTTTGACACTTCGATTCGTGATAGCTACTCATACGTGACAAAGAGACTTCTTTCCCTTACCCTCACATGCATCACGTGCCTAGACTTGCTAGCTACTTCTATAAGACCGGGGATTTGTCCAAGTCATCTTCCTAATAAGGATTTTTTCAACCTATTATATGAAGACCTCCTAGGCGAATACCTGAGATATCTTCCTCAAACGGATGGGGAGGAGGGGTATGACCATTACTTTCGCTGATCTCTAATCTATCTAAGAAAACGGATATTGGGATGCCTATTGAATTCTTCCTTCTAACATTGGATTCTAACAAGGCTAAGAGCAGCGGAAACGGATAGAAGACCAAGAGCGCTTATGTATCATCTCCCGTCGAAATGCGAAAAAACCCCTTCTTCTATATGAGACCTAGCTCTTTCCTCCCTTTACTAAAAATTCTTCTATTAGTATTAGTGAAAGCTCAATCCCAACTCTCTCACTATGACCGGATCTTTCAAATAGTGTTCTTCCTAAAAAGCCAGATCGGCTACCTTTCTTATATACTATATGCAATTTTCTATTTTTGGTTTAACTTAACTTTAAGAAAAAATTCTAATTAAGAATAAAGAGCCTATCTTCTTCTTTCTTTCCAAATCCAAATACAATGGGATGGGCATCTTTATATTTTTGCTACTATGCCTACTGTTTACTGTTTAGTTTAGTTACTCCTTTTTTCTTGCAAACAAGAAGGGGAAAAAATAGGCGATTTGAATCCCCGTTATTCTGATTTCCTGTTGTATGCTTTCTTGCTCATGCCAATGCCTAACAAAACAGTTAAGAAATCTACATGGCATTCCATACCCAGAACATCGGCTTCTCATGTAGATCTTTCGTTCGGCCAATTGGACAGCGTCATCTTCGTTTATTTTACTATTCGACGTCCCCCAATCCCTAGTTGTACAGGTAAAGCCTAGAATCTTTCTCTTTCATATTGATAAAAGCGCTAGGCACCTCTTAACAGTTCAAAGTCCCCCTTGGTATACCCAGCTTTTAAGGTGAGAACAGCGGATTCAATATCAATAACTGTGGATTCGATTCCTATTCTTATATATGCAACCTAAGCAGCTACTTTTGTCCGTGCATATCTTAAATCATGCTTTTCACAAGTTCGGTACGTTAGAGGGTGACAAAGGAACACTTGTTCTATTGGCTCTAAGCTCGCATTCTTCCTAGCAACCAAGTCGATGTCAAAGAACCCGAGCGAGGGCCTTCTCTGTGCATTCATGTGCAGCTAGGGGAGTTGCAGGACTAATTTAATTTCCAAAGCTATAAGTCCTAGACTAGAAAGGAGATTTGCTTGGTGTTAAGTCAACTCTACCAGATGCAGTTGCCCAGGAATCCAATGCACTAACTCCTGGACTTAGACGTTATGCCCTTAGGGATACGTTAGCAAGTAATCCATCTCACTAGTTGCCTTTCAAAGGCATTTTTACATTATCCCATTTCCACGTGAAAGCAGATAAGAAGTCTCGTCTTCATCCTATTATGATGTCATCTCTATTAAACCTGCTATTCCTATCATGCTATTGTTTCTGTCTTCCAACCATCTAAGATCGGATTCAATAGCAGCTCCTGCACCTATTGATTTTGCACCTTCTAACATCTTGAGCTCGGTATTGTACCTTAACCATAGTACATTTCACATCCACCCAATCATGAGAAAATGACGATTCATTAAAAACTTCTCTTTTTGTTTTGACGTTGTCAACATCCCGAAAGAAAATTCCTTTGTTACTGATTCGGCTTTCTATCTTAATAAAGATAACGAAATTTCGATGAAGCTCTTTTAAGAATATTTCCCGCACTTCTTCGGTAAATTTTCCTACTTTATTATGCCGATTCCTCTCTCCGTATATTTTATGTTAGAAGGAAGGCAAAAGCTGACTAGTGCTTTGTTTAGGTATGGGAGCCACACCTTCTTTTTCGAGTTTGCCTAGGAGCTCCTATCTTAAAAAGCGAATACGAATTAGTAGGGCTGCCCCCAATAGCTCTTTTTGAGTAGACATCTGAGATAGCATCAAGCCGAGCACAAAACATATATGGGCTGCAAATAAGGAGGACTCTTAAGCCTTCTAGCATAGGTGATGCCTTCCCAAGGTCTGGTCTCTTTGGTACAGGTACGAACTTTGAGATGACGACCTATTTCTTTGACTGTGTGGAATAAGAGCGGGTGCCTTTCATTTATCATGACTAGATAAACCATAGCAGTCTACGATTGCCGAGTTTTTTAGGAAAGGAATTAATAGGAAGATTAGCGGAACCGCCAAGAATCAGTACTGCGTCGACTGCTATGTGCTAAATACTACGGAATAAGAGCTCTTAGTCCTTTCAGCATTGGCATAAAATAAAGGCTGTTCTTGTTACGGGTTTATCAGAGCTTGAGAATCTAGCTAGGGCTATTTGAACTAATAAGGAAAAGTAGGAATGCTAAGTACATTTTGATGGCATTGAATCGGAAGATAGCCTATCTAACAGAAGATGAAATAGCAAGTGCTTGAGAAGAAAAGAAGCTGTGAGGGAATGTGCTCTGACTGATATCATTCAGGCAATTCCATTCTTACTGTCCAAGGAAGAAGGAAAAGATCAAAGATCCCACGAACAGGGTTAGCGTAAGAAGAGCTTTTGCAAGAAGGGTGTCGTTCTCAGATGGGCAGATGGAGCTGCTAGAAAGAATTACCGATCGTCGGGAAGAGAAGGGGAATGAATCTTTTTTTGGGGAATAAGCACTCTTGTCGCGTCTGAAGTTGTAGATGGTAGGGGGAATAGCCTTTCGAGTTGTTAGAAAAAACACAGTTGTTAAAGTGAAAAGAACTCTATTTTTTTACTTTTAAATAAGAATAATTATCCGATCAAGGGTTAACCCACGCACAGAGAAGGAAGAAGCTATCTCAATATCCTTCACACAGATGACATTTATCTTTCCCAAGACTACTTAGTGTGTCTCAACAACCATGTCGGAGAGAAAGAAGAGGGCTCTTTACCAGTATCATAGCCGGGAGAATGAAAGCATTAGTGGGAAGATCTTTTGTTCGATCTGCCTTGGGTGGGGCGATGAAAAAAGTCTAGTTCATCCTCCCGAATGAAACACATCTTATGAAATATACGACCCGGGTGGGTCCAGGGTCCAACAGCCCGATTGATTACGAGTCATCTCCTAGACTGATTTTACTTTTGTTTCAGGTGGTTCAAACTAAATGAAAGAAAGGTCGAATAACTTCTTCTATTGAATAGACATCTGCTTCCTGGTCCTTTCGAACCAGTTAAAACCTGGAGCAAGGGATTTGAAGAAGTTTATCAACGACCTGGGACTAATTTAAATATCTGCTTTGGGACCTCAGTATACATGGTAAAATAAAGGGGATCCTAGTGATTTTACATTTGAGAAGCTAGTATCAATAGACATGGAAGAAGGGATGGTTCCTGCAGATGATGTTAATAAGTTGTGTTGCATGATTTCTTTGTGTGTTCTTAAAGTTTAGGGATAATGCCATTTTTATTATTTAATAAATATCTCTTTCTGAACAGATTTCCCCATCAGTAATGGGACGTTCAGGATGCAGCCAATCAAAAAAAATAAATTATTTGGTTAATAGCTTTTCTTATGACACAAGATTGTTCTGTTTCGGGACTGTAGTGAATAGAGGGTCAGCTCTTGTTAACCCCGTACAACAAAGTAATAGAAGAGAGTTAGTACTCATTTAATTGACCTCCTTTTCGAAGTCAATGAATTTCTTTCTTTTACTTTTATTTTGTTCAAGTTGCTTCAGTGAATGAAAATGCTCAATAAAGCGGGTAGGTCTTACTAGCCCTTACACTCGTCAAACTTATTTACTCATTCTCCACAGTAATGGATTTACTTTACTTCTTTCCCAAGCATCTGGTAATTCTGGCTGCCTTTCCACTTCTCACTGTGATTTCCACCAAGCCAATCAAATCTGCCTCTTGTGCTCCTATATAATCTTTGGCCTCTCTCGGCTTCTCGACTTTACCGATCTTTTTGACATTCCATATAAGAACCTTCATGTGGAACTATTGTTGTTTTTACATTCCCCTCGCACCTTAGCGCTACCTCTGGTTTTTCGTCTTATGCAGCCCTTATTTCTCTTTTGTTCTTTAGCCTTTACTTTCCCCCTCCCCCTCTTTCTTAGAATTCAACATTTATGATATTTTTTGCACCTTTTTCGCCCACTCTTCATTCAGGGTGATTCGAACCAGGGGAGGATCTTCCACCTTGTTGGTCATAGAACCAGTACTTGAACGCTTACTCTTACTGCCTTTCTCAGTGTCAACTCTTTTGGATGCCCTGAGGTTCTTGTTTGAAGTCATTTGTTTATCACAGAACAAGTCCCCCTCAGTCACTGCCATAGTTGACCCTCTCTTCCAGATCCTCGCTTCTATGAGCCAAATCACTCTCCTCGGGAGTTCTCTCCTTGACTATACCCTCATCGGCTTTGTTACCCATACACTGATCCTGAGCAATCTCTTCCGGTTCAGCAGTGTCCATATCTGCATCTTTGCCTCATCTTGTTCAGGGTCCTCTAGAACCGCAAAATGGTTCGAGCTGACTAGGTCCAGTTGGGTCATTCCACTCGCACAACTAGTGTCCAGCCCCTCTTTGCTATTGTCACTACTGGTACCTGACCCCGTCGGCTCGACATTTTTGCAAACACAGACCCTTACTCAATAGGGCAATTCACAGAGGAGAACGAGGACAGCTGACTACCACTAAAAGTCAAACTAAGAGTACACATTTTATGATTGAAAACTGTCATTGCATACTACCCAGTACTTGCAGGTAAGACTGGTGCCTTCTCTCCAACATCTGCTTCAATCAATGTTAAGTCTAACTACGCCCGCAACTGACTACTTATTGAAAGACCAAACAGGAAATTAAAATTCGTACTACAACAACTGTAAATAAACATTCCCTCCCCACTCTGACTTTGATCGACATGCCCGCACAACGTCTTTTTTGAGAGAAGGGGTCAAGGGGCTAAGTGACTCTCGAAAGTAGTCTTTTGTATCGCGTCAAGAGAAATGACATAGATAAGATTATTGCTTAAAGAATTTCATTGTCGAATTGATCTCAAAATTGGATCCCAATAGTTGCTGCTGCCCAAAGGTGCTTTATGAAAGCCGGTCCACAGCAGTGAAAGTACGATTGATTCCGTCGATCGAACAAAAACAGCTTCTTGCTTTTTTTTTCTCTGGCTTGACTACTCTGCTTGCTTAACAAAAGTCTTATTTAACCTTCACTGACCACTTCACTACCCAACAAGCTCCGGCTCGAAAGCAAGAAGCAAGAGCGCAACAGTTGCGCGAAGTTGCACCTTAGCGCATCTGTTTTCTTGCTCGTTAGCAATATTTTTTAATTGTAGCTAGCGCGCTTCACTAATAAGATAGAAAGGGCCTTTATCGCTTGTTTGTAGCCATATAAGGCTTTCTTCAATCGGCATGGGACGTCTGATAGGGCTTTAAGAGATAGGGACGTAAGCGCAGCGGTAAGAAAAAGTCACTCAATGAATCGGTGCATAACACACATGGAGACAGGGACAGGGGCATGCCTCACTCTTTAAAAAGTATAAAAGTGTTGAAAGAGTGAAGTCTTGGTACAACGGTAAACGTGAGGAATGGCACCTCCGCCCTACTTAAGAAGTTCGCAAGCAAGGGACATGCGAAACACCTACCTTTCCAACTAACTCCAAGGCGAGGACCCGTTAATTGACGATGCGTTCTGTCATCAGCAAGCGGTGGCCGACAAGGCCCCTTTCCCTAAATATCCTGGGAAGCAAAGAGGACAGGTTTGAAACTCATTCGGTAATCCACTACTGAAGGTAGGCATTTCCCCAAGGCACGGATATGATGACTTTCTCAATTAAATGTGTTTAGGGAGTTGAACGTCTTATTCTTATGAGTGGCCTATGTGAATATAAGACAGAAGCAAGGATTCCGGAGAGTCAAATTCTATATTGCAAGTGCAAGTCGACGTTCCTGATATGAAAGTGAAAGTGGAGTGAAAGCCGGCCCTAAGCAGGATCCAAAGACGTTTAATTCCAGTTCCAATCTGGATATAAAAGTAAAGTTCAATCGTCGAAAGTGAGATATCTTTTAGTCCGATCTTCTTTTCTCTTTCGAGTCAGGTTCTTAAGATAGGAAATCGGTTTTTCTGAATATCTCTCTTCCGGCCTATGTTGTAAGTTAGTTAGTTAGAGATCGAAACTGGACCTGAGAGAGACTAGACTTCTAGTAAGAGTAGGTGGGCCTTAAGTTAAGGAGAGCTGTTCACAAGCAGTGGTTATGAGATATTTCTTGTACCGGTTCAGAAGAGGCTGCACACCTTCAGTTAAACTAGTGGATTGAATAACCTTTTTTTAGTGCCAACAAAGTGCATGTGTTCTTGGTTAATAAAAACACAAGTATAGGCTGGAGGACTGATACTATAATTAAGACAAAGGCCTTCAAAGAGAAATGAAAAGATTTTTTTTATCATTTTTCCACTTTATCCAAGGAATCCCTTTCTTGGCATTTGTATTTGAGAGAGAGAGCTATGCTTAGGTCAGTTCCTTTAGTCAACTTTTTTGGTAAGCCAAAAGTGAACTTTAGGTAAGTAAGTAGTCCCGTTTGAAATTCAAAAAACATTCATATCTGGCACTTCAGGAGGTCAATCTTAAGTGTTGGAAGCTACTGCTAAGGGACTCCCACTCATCTAGAAAGGATAGGCGATGGAGAGAGAATAGGGTGATAGCGATAGACACAGAAACTGAAATAGATTAAAAGATTACTTCCATAGAGGAGAGGGGAAAGCTGCTTAGATAGGGCGATAGCCCAGTTTTTATTGTTTATCCTTTCCTACGCTTGTCTTGTATTGAGGTATACCGAAGAAATGAGTAAAAGTAGGTAACAGAAGGGGATGGACTGCTATTTTTTATTAGTGACGACAAGCGGCTTTCATTTTATTCAATCTAATGGTAGGGCTTTAAAGAGTAGGCGGTTTGTATCTTTCTATGACCCCAAAATAAGAAGTAGGAGGATAGGCAGAGCAAGAGCTCTGGAAGTCTACCCGGGCGCCCTTCTTCATTCATCCATTTAGGCCCGGCTAGGATCACGTGGATCCAGGGAACCTGGCTCGGGAACAACTTCTTACTAGTAGGAGCTAATCACAGTAAGAGAGTCTAATCTCTGAAATAGAACTTAGTCTCTCCAGAGTAGTCAACTAGTAGAAGGCTTACGTTATGACTTGATCTAATAAAGTCAGAACACCTTTATATCTAAAAGAAATGGTGCTCGAAAAGGATCCAGATTCCACTCTATGTTGTGGGCTGGGGAGAGAGCTGCTCTGCAAAGTTGGGGGTTCAGTGTTATTATGGAGGAACCATACTAGAAAGAGAATTGAAAGGGCCTTCTAAAACGAGTGAGGGAGTGATGGGCAACCTTAGTCTATATGTTGCTCGTGAGACGCCAAGTACCAGTATCGCAATAGTATTGGCACAAAAGGATCGGTCCTTTACTTGCTGATCGTTCGCAAGTCGAACTCGCTCTCTTGCCATGCCTTCTACTCACTCGGTTGAGTCAGACTCAATCACTCTTTTAGTTTGGAGGATCATTCGTTATTCACTCTCTTTCTATTACCCGCAGGGAGCGCAACAACCAAGATGCATATTATCCTATAGAAAGAGGCGAAGCGTAGCGATTCGTACTACCGGAAAAGTTTTTCTAACCGGCAGGCAACAGAATCAGCAGATAGGCGCAGGCAAGCGTAGCGAATCACATAGATAAGCCTCTACCTGCCAGCACGCAGATGGATAGGGCGTGCGAAGCGTGAAGAGAATGGATGTCTGAGCGGTTCAAATAGTCAGTCTTGAAAACCGAAATATTTATAGAAATACTGGGGGTTCGAATCTCTCTCCATCCGCGAGGTCATAAGTTCTCTTTTGCGTTATCTATAGATAAGAACGAATCATATTAACACGACCGATATGATAGATGGAATGGGATTTTGTGTTTTATATAGTTAGGACCTTGTCTCCCTTTCGTTATCTTCCGCTCTCCTTATATAGGTTGGGAAAGGGCTGGGTGGATTACCTTTGGGAGCTAAGTCGAAGATCTCGGTGGACTTGTGAGTGGTTGATAAACTTCGATTGCCATTTTCTTTAGGAAGTCCCATAGCTGTGAGGCTTAACAAATAAAGAAAACGGTGGATACTTTTCCAGGTAAAAGGTGAGAACCCTAATGAATTGACTATGAAGGTGGCTCTTAGCTACATCAGCTCTCAAATTCCTTAATCGTTATTGCCCAGGCTTCGATGATCAACCCCTGGCACATTTAGGTTTTGATCTTTGGCCATCCTGGTCCTCAGGACCCAACACTATATTATTCAACTATAGATCCTTCAAATTGAAAAGATGCAAAAGGTGTTGATATGTCTTATCCACATAGAAATCTTACCCTCTTCCACACATTACCGGTGGATGCTACAGCCGCTATCACTTTGGCTACAGGATGGGAATGAGGGTCGAGGAGGCATGGAAGAAAAGGTTATTCGGTATTGGCTTACCCTTATATCAGGCCTTGGTACGACCTATACACGATGGATGAAGGTTTTGGCAAGGTTAAGAATGGATGGTACCTATAATCAAACCCAACCATTGCAGTGCTTGAGAAAAAAGAAAAAAATTATCTCTTTTTATCTTAAGGCTGCTACCGTTTCCTTATCTGTTATCCTGACGTCCTGTATGCAGGGTTGTTCAGAAATCCCTTTGCAACTTCCTGGACGTTCATACTTTGTTTTGTAGTCTTTCAATTACCATATAGTTTCTATAATTATAATAAAGGCTATAGGTCATCGGTTGTGACGTTTACGAAGGGTCAACCCCTCGGATTTTTTAGTTCTTGGCCTCTATTCAGACTTAAACATCATATGCTTATGTGGATAGTTAATGAAATGGTGTATTGCACGACGAAGCTTTGTGACTATGCCATTCTTGGCGACGGTGTTCGCCGATGAGAAGGTGACGGCCACTTAGCATAATATATAGTTTCAGTGTACTATAACTATATCTAAAGAAAAGTCTCCCATTTGAAATATTATTTATTATAAGTCATATTATGGAGTTTGTCAAATCATTTTTGAGCGACGAAGTTACTAGGGATTTCTCTCCAGTGTCTGCTAAGATGCTCCGGTCTTTGGTTGACGCTATTATGTGGAAAAGACCCCGATTTTCTCAAAGATTAGAGATGTCACTAGTACTATCTTTATGTCTTTGACCTATCGATTGAGGGGTGCTTCTTATCGTATCTGTGGTGCGCCCTATTTCCCTAAATCTAAGCGATAGAAGACTCACTATCTTTGTATGCTTTGGCCGCCCGTTATCATTAAAACTGTGGCTAAGATATCCAGATTTGGCAGTTTTAACGCCGAGTGTCGCGCGGGCCTTCATTCTTGAAAGTGCTAAAAGTAGCACCTTCGCTTTGTTTATAATGAAGAGGAAAGAGAAGATCTTCGAATATTATTTCCAGGGGAGGACTTTCTTGATCTCCTCATTCTTCAACCATGGGTTAAGATGTGGCTAAAGTCTATACGATGGTAGCATATATTATGCTTGAGGTCTCTCGAGCCTCCTCTTGTACCAATGTCTATATTTCGTTCTAGGAATAAGGTCAATCTCTTTTCCGGTATGTGGAGTTTTCTTTTGTTGTTACGACAGGCTGAGAGTAGTGCCCGCTCCCTTGTATTTGGGGGAGTTGGACGGCCGTTCCGCTCTTCGGGAGTTTGTTTATTCTTTTTTCGTTAAAACTAATACAACTAATAAAGACTACTAGGAATTTAGACTGACGGCGTACCTGAGCACTCATGCCTGCAGACCCCTCGATTCTCTTTTTATGACTACTCTGAAAAAGAAAGTCTCACTACTCAATGGCTTTCGATCTTCTTTCCCCCATATAGATATTGAATAGAACGAGTTCGCTTCATGATTTCGTGACATACCAAATAAGGGATTATTAGAAGAAAGCTCCTATAGTGGACAGCTATAGCCCTTTGTATAGGTTGGGTGCTTTTTTAAGGCCATAAAGTGCATGTTTGAGGCGGAAAACAGAGATAGAATGATTTTTGAAGATTAATTATCGGTACCTTGAACTGTACTATCGGAACTGTGCTCTGAAGATTGATTTAAAGTAACCCAGTCAGATGTCTCAGAAAGGGTAGTGATCTCCCCCTGAAAAGTATCACGACCATAAAGAGAAGAAAAGGGAGATTGCATGTTGATAATAGAAAATGGCAATCTGTTGATTAAATACACTGTAGTACTGAATGCTTCAACCCATAGATGCTTTGGTACTCTATTATTTATCATCAAAGTCAATGCCATTTCAACTATACCTATATGTCGGTCTTTTCTTCCGGACACCTCATTCTGCAGCGGAGTATGAACACACGATAGCTCACATTTGATTCCTCTCTTCAGGAGCATGAAATCAAAGACCCTTGACACGTATTCTTCGCCGGAGTTCAGACCTCAACTTCTTGATCGGCAGATTTGACTTATTTTCCAAACTTTCTATATATTAAACTTAGAAAGAGCTTAGGACTTCTCTCTAAGTAAAGAAAGCCAGATCTATCTACTGTAGTCATCCACTTATAATAGTAAGTAAAGTACCTTGCACCTATGAATGACTGCACTCGAGTAGGACCCCTTAATTAAATTCAAGTAGTTGTCTGTGATATATCCTTAAATCAGCCGTAGGTCAAATCACAAGTGGACACTAATGAATGAATCAATCCAAAGAAAGTCACAATTTTTTGGATTCTTATGTTTAATCCAGGAGCATTCAATTGCCAACCGTAAGCAATCACATGAATTGTTCAACCCATCTGAATTAAATGCAGGAATATACCCTAGACAATGGAAGAAGTCTTGCACTATGTGTTTTGTATGTCTCAGATGACGGCGGGTCCCATTCCTTATCCTAATAAAACAGCTGAAAAAAAAGAATGTAGAGAAGAATATCCATATAATAAAGCTTTCCCAACCGGCCAATGATCCTTCCCGTGCGCTGATCGTGGATAAGACACTCAGAAGAAGAAAAGATGAGATGAAGATGGTTAGCTGCAAGGTGGATGACATAAAACAAGTAGTTTTTAGGAGGAAAATAGAGTCTATCATGAAGAATCCAGGATGAAGACATAGACCCACAGTGTGAAAGAGGTAAGAGAGTGCCATTTGCAATGTTAACAGAATCTTTGATAGGTAAAGGAGGCAGACAAAAAAGCTAAACATCTTTTTTCTTTCACGTGAGAAGGAAAGCACTTTTGGGGACTGACGGTACTCCTTTGGATGGTTTAATGCGACTAGCAGACCACCCCAATCAGCATTACTATAGATTTCAACTCTCCCATGGCCACGATTAGTATAGATCATACCTTTGCCAAGATAACCTTTGAGGTACCTCAGGATCATGTATACTACATGTAGGTGTGCTTGACAAGGAGCATGCATATACTGGTTACCAACCCCACAGCATAGGTAATGTCAGATCTAGTGATAGTAAGATATCTAAGTTTCCCCACAAGCCTCTGATGCCTGCATCATCCAAGGGTTCTTTTCTCTTTTCTTCAAGCTTATGATTTTTTTCTATTGGGCTAATTGCGGACTTGCAACCTAACATCCTTGTTTTCTTCAAATCAAGGACATACTTCTTTTGAGAGATGGCTCTACTTCTTATAGATCTCGAAAACCTTTGTGTCCAAGAAGTACCTTAGCATGCCAAGTTTATGTCGAAGTTGCGGCTCAGGTAAGCCTTCAATCTTGCAATCTCATCAACATCATCACCAGTGACCACAATATTATAAACATTTACTATGATCCGGCTCACTTTGTCACCCTTTATTATGAAATGTGTGTGATCAGAAGCACACCTTTTGTAGCCAAACTAAACTATGGCCTTACTGAACTTCTCAAACCATGCCCTCTAGGATTGCTTCAATCCATACAGGGCTTTCTTCAATCTGCATACTTTATGTGACTCCCCTTTCATTCCATATCCGGGTGCAATCTCTATATACACCGCCTCATCCGAGTCCCATGCAAGAAGGCATTTTCACATCTAACTGATATAATGGCCATGATCTCTGTGTAGCCAAGGAAAGTAAGATTCTAATATAAATGATATTTGCCTCTGTTGAAAGGGTCTCGCCATAGTCTATTCCTTTGGTTTTGTGAATCCTATTGCCACTAACCTTGCTTTATATCTCTCAATCTCCCCACTTGGCTGGAATTTCAATGTGTATACCCATTTACATTTAGATCCCACAGTCTTCTTTCCAGGAGGTAAATCAACAATCTCCCATGTCTCATTCTTCTCAAGTGCACTCATCTCCTCCATCATCGCCCTCTTCCAGTGAGCGGCACACAAGTCTTCCCTTGTAGTCTTTGGTATGGATACCGAATTAGAAGTGGATATAAAGGCCTTGTAGGAGGATGACAATTTTGGATAGGATATATAGTAGTTCAAAGGGAGTTATGTACGGGCTCTTTTTCCCCTTTCCTGACTGCAATCGTAAGATCAAGATCAGAAGTTTTAGGGTTAGTTTCTCTCTTTTCATTTTGAGGCATATTAACATTTCCCAAATCATGGGAAAGATCCTCGCTGTTAACAAGAGGAACATAAGGGACAACTAGTCATCTCTTACCTCGTCAGGTCAGTATGTCTTCCACTAATTGGTCTTGACCGCATCTTCCCCTGGAGGAGTAGTAGCATTGTTTTCTCTATGGGCAGACGACATATGGATTATAAAAGACGGCTCATCACTTGACTCAGGTTCTTCTTGTTGATGACTCAAGGTTTTCTTGGTTGGGTCATGAAAATCGGGTTGATTTGAAAATCAAGTAACAACCATAGAGACATACTTTCTTTTTGTAATGGGATCAAAGAATTTTATGATATCGGATAACCAGTGAAGACACATCTCACAGCTCTAGGATCCAATTTCTTATGAGAGGTCCCGGTTACATAGACATAAAACGCACCCAAAAATGGAAGATATAGATGAAAAATCTATTAACATGTTTACGATTCCCA
>JASVEL010012453.1:0-55000 GCA_032618575.1 Nicotiana noctiflora | reverse complement strand
CCTTGCGATTAGGGCTGCCAAGCCCAACAAAAGAGGCTCTCGAAATAGAGCTTTCGACCTTTTTTTCTTCCTTTGGAAATAGGGAAGTTAGAAGGGATGCCTTGGAAGGGACAATAAGGAAACTCGACTTGAACAGCGCGTCCCCAGAAAACGTTTTTTTGAGGATCTGACAACTTATGTAGGAACTTTCCAATAGACTGGTTGGTGCTTCCACATCTAAGAAGGCTTTATTGAAAGCTTTAAAAGAGTGGGAGAAAGGGGACGCATGAGCGTTGGATAACGGAAAGAAGGTAGAATTGCTCAGTACCTTGTGATCGATTCTTTTTCTTTTATATAGGTAGGGTTGGGCAGCGACTCTACTCCTTGAAATAAAGAATCAAAAGTTGTCGTTCGTTAGTCACGGCCCACATGCTGTGCATCTCTGGTGTTTTTCTTGTGGGGAGAGGAATGCGGGAAAGTGGGGTCTTCTCACCTGTGCTCACTTCCGTTTTAGAAGTCAGATTGGATTTCCAATTGGTGCTCAACAGATGGGTGGAAAACCTCTGAAAGGCAAGGCAGATTTAACGCTACGCCCTTCCCTTAGCGCCTCCGTCTAGGTGGGGCTCACATCCAAAGAATACACGGGGTGAAGTTGCCACCATGAACAAGGATTAGAAGGGTTGAGGATAGAGTTTCTTTTTCATTTCCAGGGTAGTTAGCAAGAGCTATAGCAGCTTATGATTTAGTTGATTCAGAAACATAGGCCAGGGCGGTTGGGTGGGGAGTCAGATCAGGCCAACGGTCCTGCTCCGCTTTATACTAAGAGAGTGTGGTTGGGTCTAACTCCGTTATAGGGCTAGTACACCAAGCAGCTTTGAATGCTGCTGTGCCGGTGCATAAAGCAAGCACACAGTGAATGTGTAAATCTTTGGTATGTCTATCATTGCCCATGTTGGGCTGACTCCTTTTTTTAGGCAAGAAGACCACTAGTTGAATTATTAAACTATTAAGACTAACTGAAAAAAGGGTACTACTCTTATTCCTCCACTGCTGCTATTGACTAACCTGTTGATAGAATAGCAGGGAAAGTTCATAGTATATCCGGAGAAAGAAAAAAACCTTTTCAGGAAGAGACTAGGAACCCTAATGGAGCCAATGAGAAAGCAGTTGCAGGCCAGTGTAGGCTTGCTCCACACAGGTTACATGTGGGCCTTATATTGATATTCTTTTCAATTCATTTTTCAATATCTTCGGTCCGGGGTACCGCACAATCTATTTAGATCTATTTCAGTTGCCAATGAAATGGAATACGGGGAACTCTCCATCTAAGTGGTTAATCCGACTAGTCAATTCTCAATGTGATGCATCCGTGAAATGGGACGGAGATCTGCCCGACCTTAGTCCAGTCCTATTAAAGATGAGGGCGAATCAAGCAACTCTTATAGATAGATGGGATAGGAAGGAAGAACCACTGATAGCATTTGCAGCTGCTTCTTTCCGATCGATATACAAGCAGTTGCGCGCAAAGCTTTCTTCGTGAAAAAGCTCTTCCTTGTCAATATAGGACTATCTTTCATTCTGCTTGTACTTATTTTTTTAAATCTCTCATTTTATTAATTTTTTCATTGTCTTTAGTATGATCTGGCTTCACACCTCGCTGTGCTTACACCTCTCGCCTATCAGAACACCAACCCAATATTGATAGTTGAAGTGGGTTTCGGGAATGGAAGAACAAGAACATCTTCTTTACCACCAAAAATGGTAACATAAGACCCTTCTTCACTCATGCTTGTCATTTGCTCGTGAATACCGTCCAGTCAAGTCTTTGTTCTTTTATTCTTAAATATGGGTGCTAACCAGATTCCCCATGTTATATGCGAGGTCAATAAAATTCTCCAGAGGGTTCTAATCATAATGACCACCTAAAGTTGGATTTCCAGTTGTAGTTTTTAGTTTGTGGTGCCAATAGTAGCATAGTTGCTTAGTCGTCCTTCCTCTTACGTATTACAATTTAGGTGATTTTCATGCTGCCTTAAGCGAAAAACGGACTTAATGGACAAATAAGGGATAGGCAAGAATCTGTTCTTGATCTCTAGAGAACAGACGGAAAGAGGTTCATCAGAGCGATAGAGAAAGCTTATAGAGGGGTGGTCTTACTACGACAAGTGAAGCTAGTGTTCCCTTTGTTCGGAGTCCGAGGAAGAGAAAGGAATCTATTCAGGAAGCGCTTACCAGCCCTTTTACCGATACCAAGGGGAAGCAGGAATTAGACCAATAGGGAACTGCTCTCCGCCTGTCGTAACAACAACAAAAGTCCATACCGAAATTTCATTTATTTTTTCTTTAAACCCTAATACGGAGACATTGGTACAAGAGGAGGCTCGAGAGACCTCGAGCGTAATATACGCTACCATCGGAGAGACTTTAGCCACAGCATATCCCATGGTTGAAGAATGAGGTGATCAACAAAGTCGTGGGCGTCGTAGTACCTGCATACGACAACTTTGTGGAGCTTTTCGGGTCGAAACCCTGTTCGACGTCAGAACCGATCTCAAAACCCTAATATCACCCTCTAAAGAGAAAGGACTTTCTCTATATCTATATATATGCAACTAGTTCTTTCACTTGATTCCAAATCCATCCATCTTACTTACTCAAAAGCTTTGAATATTCTACTCGAAATCTTGCTTCTAGCTCTGGGCACCGCTGACATAAACAGAAATAGCGTATATACATGGCTAGCCTTTTCTCTCAAGCGTGTTGGTATTGGATCCGCTCTTCTGTTAACATGAACATGAATTAGATTCTATTCTACTTCTTTACTCTTTAGAGAATCCCCCACCTGATACATTCTTAAGACCACCAAGCTCTCTCGAATAAATTCGACTCTTTCTGCTTTTGAGCTACACCGGGGGAAAAATCTTTTCCCCACTAAGACGTGCATCTTTACGGCTATATCGTCCTGAAGACGGATGCGACGGGAAGAAGTAGCATTTGGAAGTGTTGCTGACTTAACATTTAGGTTTCGGCATAACAAAGCTTGCACTGTCTTTTCGCACTTAGGCGCACAGCGTGCCATTGGTAATGATTCTACTACGGTGCCACAAATTCACAAGCTGATCCTAAGTAATCGTTGTTGTTCATTAGATTCCGGAGGAACTAATTCGTTAGGATTGTGGAATTGCTGCGATTCTTCCTGAATAGCCTGGATTCTCCCGTCGAGAGTCACTTTAAAAGTATTACCTAAACTCTTCCGACTGAATATGATAAAGCCTATAAAACATAGAGCTACTATCATTTCTTCATTATAAATCGAGATCTTCTTCGAACTTGATGCACAAATAGATAGAATAGCAGCAAATAGCATCCTTCTAGCCTGCATATTCGTGGAACTCAATCTCACTTAGAAAGCCCGATCTCTATCTTTCAGCAAATGAATAGGAAGTTGTTTAAGAATAAGAAAGGACTTTAGAATCGGATGCGCTCGCCCAGCGAGAAAGGCCCTGACCCTGCCAACCAAGTATCAAAAAGAAAGAAAAGAAAGAAAGGAGAAGAGAACTTCGTATTTTGGTAACTCTCTAGGAGTCATATTTAACCTTGAGTGCTATTAATAGATTCTATAGCAATAGTCCCTCGGACTCGCAAAGTAACAGTGAAAATAGCTAACCCAATAGCAGATTCTGCAGCTGCCACTGTTAGAACCAATGAAGCAAATGATTGACCCATCATATCATCCGAAGAAATAGAAAATACCAAAAAGTTCGAATTCACATCTAATAACATTGATTCAATTGGAATTGACATAATAGGAATATTTCGTCTATTAAAGATGATTCCCCGAATACCTGAAATAGAGATAATCATAGAAAATGCAAAATATTTGATAGGATCCATTTCGGGAACGTAGAATGTAAGAGAAATTCAAATGTGAAACAATACGTCAGCTCTTCTACTTGAAATATCCTTCAATAATTGAAGTAATATGAATTTTTATACTCTTGTTTCCCTTCCCATCCTGCTCCGCCGATTGTTGTGCTCGTGTCAACCAAACCCTCAATTGTCGTAAATTCGCCCTGGGACATTAGGTTTGTTGGCATTATAGGCAGCTTTGCTGACGAAGCGGTTAATAATAATTTTGACCATCTTACTTGGTGATGGAAGTTCACCCAAGTTGCGGGGCTAGAATCTTCTAACTAGTCGTGCCTTCTCCGATTCAATCAGAGGGCTAATCTGTTCGGCCAAGCGATCTTTTTGTTCTTTAATCTTGGCCAATTCAAGTTGATCCAAGGCTTTTTCGATCTCGGATCGATCCCCTAGATCTTCTTCAGCCACGGGAAGTCTTGGTTCTATCGAAGAGCTAACACCCCTTCTAGCGTCTCCGCCATAAAGAGGAATGTCCTCCAATAAAGAAAGCAGCCAATCGAGGGAATCGAGATATGGAATGGTCCAAGTAAAGAAAAAGTTCATAAGAAAGGAAGCAATGAAAATTACTACCAAACTCTAGAAAAATCTCTGAAAAATCGAAGAGAGACGACGAAGGATATTCATGATATTTCGAGTGTGATCAGACAACCAAAAATCAAACAATAATAGTGCTACTACGATTGTGACAACCATCCTATAGCTATTCGGAGTTGCACTCAGAGACTTACGATTCCTCGAACTCGCTGAACACTTTCTATATCTATCTGTCTTCATAGAATTTCCATTGTCTGTCTTGAGTTAGACAAGCACAGGCCTATCTTAGCTCCCGGTGACCTGCTTCGAGAGACCATTTCGAACCGCAGCATGGGTAATGTCCTCTCTCTGGCTAGGCTCTATTGATCTGAGGATGCCCTTTCTTTACTAGAGGAGGAGGGAAGAAGACACTTACATACGTAATTCTAGAGGTGAACCAGCTTGGTCGGTAGAATGTTTTTTAATCTAACAAAAGGAAGGAAATAATGCTTTTCTTAAGGCAATCCATATGTAAGAAATAGAATTAGGAAGAGAGAGGACCCCTCGGAATGGTATGTGGGCCTTCCTCAAGCAAACCCCTATGACTCAACCTTTGTTCTTGTGCAAAAGCGTCCTCCCCTTCCTTCCTCTTTTTCGAGCTCACTAAGGAAAGCGACGCCCCATTTGTGTTTGTCTGCGATCATGCCTAGCTGGGCAGTTCATCAGGAGCTGCTATCTGGGACCAAGCACTAAGCACTCTTGATTTTCTTTTTCAATTAATTTCTAATAGTATTGGCAAATCTCTCCATGCCTAACACATCTGATTGGAAGTGGCGAGTCCGTTGCGAGAGGCGCTTAAAAGGCCGTTAAGGCATTAGACTCAGGGGTGAACCCACATGGGAGGGGAGAGGTTGCTTCCTAAAACGAACTGGGGTTGGCTCCTTGCCTTTGATTCCTTACCCATAGCATAAAATAAAGAAAGGGTGCGTGCTTCAACATCTAAGTTTCACACAAGGAACCTCCTGCTCTTAAGGATAAACTACGATATTTGATGCACCGGTAGGTCAGCCACGTAATTTATCCCACAAGCTGAATGAACTTGACCTGCTCCTTTAGTTTAGGGCTATAGAGTTTACTTGCTTCTTACTAACGGCAGAATCATGATCTTCATCACTCGACTCTAAACCAAATTAAAAACACTCGGCTATAGGATGACAATCCTTCACTTCGGAAGGGTAGGTTCCATACCAACAAGACCTCATATCCCAGAATCCGCTCATTTCACACCAACTAAAGCGGAATTTAATCAACAAGGTAGAGTTGTATAGAGCCTTAATGTAACTGAACGAACTGGAAAACCCACAATACGAGAGCAAAAACCTTCTGTGTCTAAGAAGAAAAGCAACATCGAGTTTGGTAGGATGTAGATCGAGCGCAATAAGCTAAAGGCGTGATTATTTCGCTTTGGAAGGAAAAAAACATCTCAAATAAGGTCCTCACTCAGCTCTCAGGCTGTCTGGGAATAGCTCCACCAGACATAGAAGAAATGAGTGTAGGATTGGTAAGTTTTGCCGGAAAGAAGCTAGTCGACTAATGCAGGAGGCTACTACCGGCGAAGCCCGCTTGCTTCAGAGCATGCTATTGCGTGAAGCAGAAAGGGATAGCGGAATCTAAGGCCACGCCAGATAGGGAAAAGGAGGATTAGATATTTCGTCAACCACCACTTGAGCGCGGTTCGGTTATCTGTTGAAATGTACCATCCAGATAGTAAACCTTTAGGGCATATGACTAGTAAGGTAAATCAACCTATCGTATCGACGAGATGCAAAAAGAAGAAAATTAGCAGACTATGAAAGAAAAAGAATTTCTTCTCATCTACCTTTGTCTCAATCATGGGCGATTGAAGCGAATACAGTAAAAGAATGCAAGGAAGGGTTCCCCCAGCAAAGGCATCTCGACTTCTTCCAAAATCAGGTCATCGACCAGTAATGCGACTTGTAAAAGACTCCCTACCTATACCAAGCGGAGTTGGCACTAAACTAATAAGGAGATCAGAAAGCAGCTAGCCGCCATCAGGAGATCCACAACTTTAAGATTAAGATCCGCTTATTCTTTGAGATGACAAAGCTCCCCACTAGACTCAAATTGCTGAATCAACACCTGGCAATATAGGAGTCCTTTCTTTGATCGGCCTTCCCCAGACTAGAACTGAAAGGACATACCAGCCCCCGAAATATTATTGGGCATTCCTTCATGTCGGGAGGAGGTAGCGGTTGGAGGAGAAGATAAGGACAACTTTATTTCTTCCATTCCACTCTTTCTCTAATCCCAATAGGATAAATAGAGCTAGCACTAGCTATGAGGGCTTCTGACTCGCCTGTAACTGGCTGCAAGGAATCTAAAAAAGCTTTCTTTATTTTAATATAGAAGAAATATGCGCTCCCCCCCCTCTTCTTTGTTGAGTTCATCTCGTAGAGGGGAGCTATAGTTCAATAGTATGGGTATTTATCCTTAGAAGAGGGAGGGCGTGCTAAATCCATAGAGGTAAGCTCCCACAAGGATTGATAATAAGCATAAAATCAGGCCTTCTGCGGAGATAAAAGGAAGATTCCTTATAGAAGATTCTCTGTATTCCCACCTCAAGCTCGGTCATTAGTTGTCCTGCTCAATCGATTAGACTATGGCGAATCACTTGTGTATTGGTCTTTGGGAAAGTGTAAGACGCTATTGCTTGCAACTGGGTCTTGAGTGTCGGTCTAACAAAAAAGTCAACTCTAATTGCTTCTCTTGTCCGATCAGAAACTGGTCTTCTTTTTATGGTGTAAGGGTCGGCAACAGCTCCCTTTGGAAGGAATCGATCGTCAACGTCTTTGGTTCCCTCCACACCCCGAATTCGGTTAAATCAAACAACAGGCCAGGAAGGACATTGTTGAAGGCTCACTGAGTGCTTCTAGGTTAAAGGGAAGCACTAGACTCACTCCACGCGAACTAGTTTTTCGGTTTGCTTCAGATTTGGCATTCATTCCCCCTCCCCTTCCTGGATTTCGCGTTATTGTCTACTATGCTAGCCTATGATGAAGGCCTTTCATTTTGGCTCTGTAGGGCTACCCTATGGTATGGGCTGTTATCTCAAGGGCCTGGTTAGGCACTTCTTGTTGGAGTATCCTCGCCTAGAGGCTAAAATGAATTAAATTCTCTCTTTTTTTTTGGGAGTGCCTGAAGAGACCTGCTTACTGGAAGGTATCATTATTTTAGAATGGTGAAAAGGTTACCTACCGTATCATCCTCCTTATCTTACAGAGGTTTACTACGAGCCATACCCAACATGATACACATAGCCCAAATAGAACCTAAAAGATGGGATGGGCGATCCATAAGATCATTAGGCGAGGTTCATCCCTCAGCGTGGGGATCTTTCTGGAAATAAAAACTTGTTTTTTTGAGGCAATTTCCCTCGTCGCTTATCCGCATTTCTCTTGGTTTACCCACTTGTGTGCCTCAAAATTCCGTGAAGTCCTTGGAGCATGTGCGATTTTATTCAGGATCCTTGTCAAGAAAGAAGTCAGTCCCTTATTCTTTATTTTATGTTAAAAGGTCTGGACTCGAAGAGGGAGTCGATTCACGTACTTCACCATTTCCTGGGTCGTTATTGCCTTTCCCCGGTTCAGGGTATGGGTTCTTTCTCTATTAAGAAAGTTCCGGTTTGAAATCTGCTAGGGATCGGACTACAACGGATTCTCGAGAAGCCAATTCTCTCTCTCAATTTAGATCTACTTTACCGACAAGAGCTCTTAATGAATGAGCAATGAGTTTGATTCTAACTATTCAAAGCAGAGGAAATAGAATATTATATAGACTATAGCTATAGGGCTAGGCTCCGCTCCTCGCTCGAGCTACCAGCTTTTTTAGATTTCATTCTTGTTGACTAATCCGAGTCCTTGAGAGCTTAAGAGTCAACGGGGAAGAACTACGAAAGAATTTCATCGGCTCCTCCTCTCTTGCCCTCTTGATGGTATCCAGTTGAAATGGTTGTTGGATTGCCCCTAGTTCAGGCTCTAAGTCAAGCATTCATCCACCAAAGACCTCTGACTACGCTCTTCAGTCTAGGAAAGAAAAATCCCATTTTCCTAATACGTACTACCGTGCAGCAGATGATTTAGCTGCCGTTATTCCTCCACCAACGTCTTCTTGGCATCATTCCAGCCCTTATTCCTTGCATCAACAGGCAATCCCGCATAAAAGAAAGGCTGCTGACTTGGTTGATTCAACAAGGGAAAAAGGCATCCATTGAAACTGCTCCCATTCCTATGTTGACACCAAAAGAAACAAACCCTGGAGCCTTCCTCTCTTTCCATTCCTTTTTCATAATCATAAAGGATGGAAATGCTTAGCTTACTAAACTAGCAACAACGGAGTATGCTCCCATATCCGTGAAGGACTTATTTCCATTAGAGGAAAACTTCTAATTGATGAGCTTTCCATTAAAGAGTAAGATGCTGATTCTATAGCAGCTCTGATTCCTTCACCGAGAACGAGAAGGAAGTCTTATAGAACGAACAAGAGCTAAAGAAGGGGGTAGGATCTCTCCTAAAAGAAAGAATTGACCTCGAGCCTATCCTACTCACTCTCTTTTTGCCCGTTCTTGACCCTGAATGTGGACGGGTTAGCCTTGAGCCAGGTCTTGATTGTTTATTCCTTTTTGTCAGTTTAAGTACTGGAATGGGAGTTACGGATATTCATTCCA
This sequence comes from Nicotiana noctiflora, assembly GCA_032618575.1. Lineage (NCBI taxonomy): Eukaryota > Viridiplantae > Streptophyta > Magnoliopsida > Solanales > Solanaceae > Nicotiana > Nicotiana noctiflora. The sequence goes on along the minus strand of JASVEL010012453.1, from coordinate 45,840 downwards.
AAACTATGTCACCGATTGGTGACCTGATCCCGCAAAGCAAGAACTGATGCCCACACCGACTCTATCTTAATGACCGGTATGCCCTTGGACATTCCGCTAGGTCTAGTTGACAAGTTTCCTTTTTTCACTCTGTAAACAAAACAAGCCCTTAGTCAAGAGGTTAGTTACCCTCTTCGGTATCGGCAGAGAAAGTAGAGAAGGACAGTGACACAATAGCTCTAACATAATCAAGCTGTCATGAGGGAGTAAATAGCTGCCTATTCTGTGGCGCTTATTCCCACAGCAGACTTAATAGCTGTGGTTACGGATGCTATTGCTAAGAGGGCATTCGAGTCGAGTCAACTATACGATAGTGAAGTTCCTCATTGGAAAGACTCTTACTATACATAGAGATGCATATATGTCAGAAGGACCAGATTCGAATATCCCCATTCTGCAAATCAAACATGGTAAAAAAGATATGATGATTAGTGGGTTTAACTATGAGTAAGGGGTATTTTACCTTTTATTTTGATCCCTAGAGTAAGATTCGTGTCATGGAAATCATGACATGAATGAGTTTCCTGGCATGCGCTTAGGGCGAAGACATCAAGGTCTCTTTTAATTTCCCCAGGACTTTTTTCCCATGAGCATGGTTTTGGGCTAGGTTACCAACCTCAAGAGGAGGATTCCTTTTTATTTTGAGAAATGGTTTCATTCGCGCTAAAGCAGCAACATACTTTCAAGGCTGAAGGAAGATCTTCCGACCCCAAGAAGCCATACAGACCCAATCTTCCATGGCTACTTCCTCAAATAAGGTGATGATTTAGCCTTCTCATTCAAAAATGGACTTGGTTGCGCTCTATCTGGTATATCTTTTCTTATCCGATGAGGGTTTTTAAGTGGTCTCCTTACTTTAGAGCTAATGTAGAATCATCAATAGCTCCAGTATGGATTTCTCTACAAGTTGATGGCCGAGGAAAAATATCATAGCCCCCTTGAGTCAATAAGAATAGCAGAATTCCGCTTTAAAAAACCTTACCTTAAATGTGTCGAAATTGAAGTAATGTCATTAGCGGTAATGATACTGTTAATGAAATATCCATACAATAGCGGATTTAGTTCTACTAAATTCACTATCCATTATGGTCTGATACATACAAATAACGAACGAGCCAACTTTACAGCAGGAAATGCAATTTTAGTAAAGGCCGATAACGCAGAAGTACCCCCACTTCATGTATATAATGAAATTTTGAAAGACGTCTGTGAAAAGGTTGAGAAATAAAATACGAAGAGGGGCAGCTAGACTGAGTAGGGGTTCGAATCTATCTCTACGAAAGGGTCGAACACCGTGAAGTCCACCCTTTTAGCCTAGAGGAAATTTCTAAGCAACTTTGTGATGAATTAATGTATGGCGGGACAATGAGTGATGAACCTATAGAAGTGGTAGATATGGTTAAGAAGATTCGTCATCCCGATCATATACCCGCACTGAAAGCAATTAAGAAAATAAAAAGGAGCCCATTCATTGTTGCCGATATAGAGGCTGCTCTCCACGACGATGTTCATGTTTCTTGCGTAGTGGGGTTCTTAGTGGTTAAGCCGGGTGAAGATCTTGCTTCCATGTCTGAATATTATATTGAAACATATTTCAGTGAAGATAACAATTTCTCAATATCAGGTTTCAAAAAATGAAGTGAACGTATGATGCTCGACTTTATAGAGAGTTTAGCGGCTGTGATATCAGATGAAAAAGAAATTCGAACGGTCTATTTCCATAACTTTTCACGATACGATGGCATTATAGTAACGAGAGCTTTTACTTCTCACAACGGCAAGTACTCTTTCCAAACGGCGATAAGGAAGCATAAAATGTATGAGTTAAAAGTCTATCATGGAAATGAAAAAAAAAATTATTGTTCCGTATAATGGATTCCAACCTTCTCCTCCCCGCCGCGCTAAATAACATGGACCAGGATTTATGCCCGAAATTAGGTTCTAAAGGCACCATTGCCTATGTGAATTTATGACTTGAGTATCTTCCGGAGATAGGTCAACAATTGTTGGCTTATCAGAAACAAGATATTCGTCTCTTAGGTGGCGTTATGCTGAAGGTACAAGAGATTTATTGGAATTTGTACAAAATAGACATCGTTGATACAATAACGTTGTCATCGCTAGCTCTATCAATCTTTCTTATGCACTATTACGAACCAAATAGTTGGCCCATCCATATACCAACTCGAAACCAAGAACACTTCATTCGGTGTGGTTATTATGGAGGACATGCCGATGTTTATAAGCCCTATGGTCAAAATTTAGACTATTACAATGTGAACTCCTTATATCCATTTATAATGCAAACTTTTCAAATGCCAGGCGAACGGGGCTCCCAGGCCAGGACGTCTGGCATAATAATTTGGAAAAGGCGGAATTGCATAACTTCTTTGGCTTTTTGGAGGTAGATGTAAAGAGAAGAACTACAAGAAAGCAAAAGCCTAGTACTGGAAAAGCCAATCAATATCTAGGATTCTTTTAAACTAAGTTGACATGGAAGAACCGCTGCGACCCAAAGGCACCCTCCGTCGTCGTTACAATGGGAATGCATCCGTCCTAATGGAAATGAGAGGCCTTATCTCTTCAGTTGCTGCTTTCTTTGCAGCTTTCAGTGTATTTGGAAATAAATAGATTTAGAAGTTAAAAAAGTCATATATTTTATCTTATTTTCCCTCTTCACTAGGTTATAGGGCAAGATCTCTTGTCTATTGGATGTGGGAAACTTATACAAAAATGCTTTCTATGCAATGCTTCCTTCAATATTGGAACTGGACCTTTACGGTCTTAGGATGTCCGGTATTGTATTGATCTAGTTCCAGGTGTTGTCCTTTCTTTCCTCATTGCCACCTTACCTGCCCTTCTTGGGCACCCTTGATTCTATACTCATTACTCTATTTCCTTCCGGAACCGATAGCAGTCCCGATTCCTAGAAGTATAGAATATCGAGACCGTTAGAGCTCCATATTTTTCGCGAACAATGGAGCCTACAAGCGAGAGAGGCACGAGGTTTGTATGTCTATTTCAACTTGCTCGCCAGAGTCTGGGGCAGAAAAACCATCCCGTTTTTCCAATGAAAGATACAGTACAAGTTTTAAGGTATCGTACCAAAGGGAAGTTATCACGGTGTTATCAACCCCTTTTCCTAACCCTCGGGCATAAGCCTAATCTCTCTTCACGGTACCGGGAAGAAAAGAAATACGACAACAAGTAAGTCAGAAAAAATTGATTCTTAAATTTACCCTCCTTTAGCTAGGACAGTAACGAAAAAACAGATGTTGCTTAAAACTTCCTAGCAGTTAAATCTTAGGATGCTTGCAGCTCAACTATATTAATCTCCTAAAGCCATAAAGCGTAGGGCCATGTATTAGAATATAAACATCAATCTTTCATCTAAAGCGGCAACTCTGTCCTCGACTTCCTCCCGGGTAAGATGAAGAACATCCAGATACTGGAATTGGAGTAGAATCAATGGGTGTTGGATGATCAGCCTAGGCTTTTTTTTTCTTCTATGTCTCATGACGGGAGTGCTAGACCCATAATATGCATTCTTTTGTAAAGAGATGAGAAATATTTACCAATATCTTCATATGCTATTTCATATTCATATGCCCTCTAACTTGAACTTCCTGACTTCCCAGGGTTTCCACTGCCTAACTAGACTTCTCATTCATCGGAAGTCAGGTCTAAGAGTTATCATGAGGTAACTCCGCCTTATCTACTAAAGTCTGTAACTTTGAACTCAACTCTAAAGGAAAGGAAGTGACTTTGGGGTTGGAACATCGAAGCGGAGGCGGGCATAGAATCTATGAGTGTTTGAATTGAATCCCTGCCTTTGATTACCCAGATGCAATTGCAACTACGTCATATAAAGAAGAATCCCCGAAAACAGAGGAATCCTTGGCTCTTCTCAACTCTCTCACTAAGGGCTTCTATTCCAATAAGCCTACTTATACATTCTATCTGAGCCTAGCTTCCAAAGACAACTCATTCTCAGGGACGGGATAACAAGAAAGGATGGGAAAGTATAAAGAGTGCTTGCAAGTCGGACAGCAGAGAATACTTAGATGCGCCGAATCAATCGCTTGCCGAATCACCAGTCATCGAAGACGGACTAACTCTCATATCGCTAGTTCATCCCAATAGAACGAAAGTGAGTAACCTGGAAAGCGAACCAGTCAAGCAAGTGAAATGATCCGTAAGGGGGAGGTTAGCCTTTTCTTTATGATCATAAAATCCGCTGATCTACTCCCATGGAAAAGCTTACGTTCGCTCTGAGATACTTTCAGCCCCTCTCTATAAAAAAGCCGTTACCTCTTTTCATATATTTATTATAATGAAAAAATAGGAAAGGTCTGCTTCAGCACCGGCTGATCGCTACTGTTCCCATGACTATCAACTAGATCTTTCGCTGTATCAGTTTGGCCTTCAACTTGCTTTAATGGACTGTTATCATTCTTAAGGACATATTTGCCTTTGCCACAATTAAAAGAGATCATATGACGGCTCTCATACTCAATTTTCCACACAGTGCGATTTAAACTTAGATAATATAAAAGAGGCTTAGTAAGATCAACTTCTGCACACAATAAAATAGAACGATCGCCCTCAGTAACAGAGGTAGTATAATAAATCTTGAGCACCTTTCCAATTTCATTCCCTTTAGCCGCCGACCATGATGTCCGTTTTTTTCTTTTTGATGGCCCTTAAAGTTTTATTTTTCTCCTTTATTCGGTCATCAAGGACATACTCTACAAGCCTCTTCCCCCTGTCATGTCAGCATTAAAAAAAATATTATCAAACTGGGGAACCTTCATGTAAGGCCCCGTAAAATATTTGTGCATAAAACCTAGTAGCTATAGTGTCATGGTCCGAATAATGCGGTTCGGACCCTTGGTAGTGATTTAAGTGTCAAAAATGTAGAGAATAAAGTTTTCCAGAAAAAGTGTCAAATATGCGGTCAAGTATGCGACCGCAAACCTGTTATGCGGACCGCATTCTTGCCGCAAAGCGTACCAGAGAGTTTCCCAAAATCGTGTTGAAAATGCGGTCGATATGCGATCGCATAGTGAATCTGCGGTGCATTTTGCGACCGCAGATCAAGAATGCGGACCGCATATTGGTCGCATTCCGTAACAGAACTTGTGTCATTTTGAGGCCATTCTGCGGTCACTATGCGGACCGCATGTTGATTCCGCGGTCGCAAAGTGCACCGCATAATTGACCTGGTCCAGATTTTTGTAACATTTTGACCCGATCTCTTCTTTAATATAACACCTTTCTTCTTCATTTTATCATATCATCTTACCAAAATTAGAGAGAGAAGAGAGGGTTTTAGAGAGAGAAATCTTTCACCTTCAAAGATTGTTCCAATCATCTTAGTTCAAAGGATTCTAGGGCAAGGATTCAACTTCCCCAATCTTTCCAAGGTAAAAACCCTAACTATTTTCTTTGATTTTCAGTTTTAATTGGGTAAAGAGAGGTTTGCATATAATGGCTTTTGAAAATAGAATTTTTACACTCATGCATGATTATTGAACTTGATTTCTAGTAAAAAGAAGTGAGTAGAAGTAAGAGTCTTCAACAACAAGGTTGGCAAGAGTAGGATATCTTGGGTAAGCATAAAGTAGGAAGAAAACTCATCACCAGGTATGTATGGCTAATTTTGCTTCTTGTGAAATCGCCTATATGTGTGAAAATTGCTTGGTTAATGTTAATTTGACAAATTGTGTGAAATTCTCAAAGTTGTTGTTGAAATATGAGTGATGTGGTATAGAATATGAACCGAAAGTTAAATGAGAGTCGAAATAGGTAAAGAATTGTGAATAATGATTATGATGGCCTATATGGCACCTTGTGTAAAACAAACGAAACACTTGAGAATTTGTTTATTGTGAAAAGAGATGAAACACTTGAATTGTGGAAAATTGTTGAACATACTTGTGTGAATATTCTTGATTATGGAAATATTGTAACTTGGTTGTGATATTGGCTTGATAAGTAATTGAGAACATGAAACAATGTGCAAGTTGCTTATTTGAACTTGTTGAAATTGTATGTAGTACCTTATCTGCTGTTTGAAATTGTTGTGTTTTAAACTGTAAGGCGGGGTCGTGTTGCGCGCCACAACGTGAGGAAATAAGGTGTGGGTTGGGGTGATAAGGGTGGCCGAGGTAATAAGGGTGGTCAGGGGCAATAAGGATGGAAAGCGATCGAAATCGCTATTGAAAATTGATATAAAAATCAATGATGTGAAATTGTGAAAGGAGACAGCAGGAGAGTTTGCAACCTGGGGAGGCACTGATTGCCCCTATGTTTGACTACTTGCAATTTATGTTGTTGATTGGTTGTTGTTCTATTTGTTGACCTTGAATGTGCTTATGTTGAGGCTTATCTGAAATGAGAAAAAGGTGGAAAACATGGTTGGCTGGCTTGATTAGTTTTAATGTAATTTAATGGCTTGAGTTTACTTAGGACAAAGTTTGTCCATACATACCAGTACAATTCAAGTGTACTGACGTTCCTTTTTGCCGGGGACGCTACATTTGTGTTATGATTGTAGGTGGATCAGTAGCAGGCACTTCAGCTCATCGGCAGTAGTATCCTTCTCCTTCCACTTCCCGTTTTGGTGAGCCCCTTTCTTCCTTGGGGCCCTGTCTGGTTCATGCCACTTTTGTTTAGATTTCATTTTGGTTTTGTAAGGTATAGCCGGAGCCTTGTTACCAGCAAGTATTGTATTCCCTTTTTTGTATCCTAGAGGCTCTGTAGACATGTAAACTATGGGACTCCAGTCTTATGTATATATTTTGTTATGTTGGGCGTTGTAAAAATTGCAAACTTGTTAATGAATCACTCGTATGGTTTTATTTGTTTAATGTGAAATCATTCATGGTTAGTAAGATATTTGGTTAATGAGAAACAATCAACACAGGGGTAACGCGTGGGAATGAAAGGCACCTAGGTCCGCTTGACTGGGGCAACCCGGTCAGGCGCCGGTCATGTTCCCCGATTTGGGGCGTGACAAACTTGGTATCAGAGCCTGTGGTTTTTAAAGTGTCCTAGGATGTCTCGGAGCCGTGTCTAGTAGTGCCCTTCTTATATGTGTGTTGTCGACCACATCATATAAGTAGGGGGCTACACGGGCATTTAGGAATTTACCTACTTCTTTGTTAATCTATATCGTGCGGTAAAGTGCAATGTGGAAATATCTGTGTCTAATTCGCGCCTTGTTCCCAAATTTTCAGAATATGGCACCTAAGAAAATGGCTAGAGTCGGCCTTAGGGCCAATGCCGGCCCAAGTACAGCTGTTAATCATGTACCCGATGCCGTGGGAGAGAATGACACACCAGTCCCGAATTTGCCTGGCCCATCTGTTCAAAACCCAAGTGTCCCTATTCCAGGTGCGGCAGAGGATGCCACCATTCCTCCTGCCGGTGTTCCTGACTCAGATACAGTTCCCGCTTCGGGCTCTGGTATCTCTAATGAAGATCTTAGGGGAGCCATTCATATGTTAACACGATTAGTGGCTGCCCAGGCCCAGAGATCCCATGATGCCCCAGCATCCTCCAGCGGACAGGGAGATTCCTTTGGCTCCAGAGTCCACCAGTTCTTGTGATTGGCCCCTCCAGAATTTTCAGGTACCGATCCAGAGGCTGACCCACAGGAATTCCTTGATGAGATATACAAGACCCTCGAGTGATGAAGGCTACAGATATAGAGGGGGTAGAGTTGGCCTCTTACAGGCTGAAGGGAGCGGCACGTTCATGGTTCGAAATATGGGAGGATTCCCGTGAAGAAGGGAGCCCTCCGGCCAGATGGGATGAGTTTGTAGATGCATTTATGGACCACTTCTTGCCTGCCGAGGTGATGGCAGCCCGTGCCACGGATTTCGAGGTCCTCAAACAGGGCAGTATGAGTGTTTGGGAGTATCACATGGAGTTCGTAAGGTTGTCCAAGTACGCCCCTCATTTAGTGTCGACCATGGATGCCCGGGTTCGACGGTTTGTTCAGGGCCTTAGCCCTTTGGTAGTGAATGAGGCCGCCACAGCAGCTTTGCACTCGGATATGAACTATGGGAGGATCGTGGGGTTTGCTCAGGCCACAGAGGCCAGGAAATTGAAGATTCGTGCAGAAAGAGAAAGTAGCAGCAGGGCCCGGTCAATGGGTCATTCAGGGAGATCACTTCTAAGGAAAGGGTCATCAGGGCCATCCCAGTCATATGCTCAGTCCTCCGCAAGTGCACCGCCATCCGTGCACAGTCATCAGCAGGGCAGTTACTCGAGACATGGTTCAGACAGCAGGAGGTCTCGTCAGTCTGGTCGTCCTGGGGTGAGATCCCAGCAGCAGGGGAGACCTACATGCCCCAAGTGTGGGAGATTTCATACAGAGACTTGCTACCTTGACCTTCCGGTGTGCTTCGGGTGCGGGGTGAGAGGTCACATTCAGCGAGACTGTCGTGCACCCCGTCAGGGTATAGGTAGGGGATCTGCTCAGTCATCCGGTTCTTCAGCTGCTACATCATCAGCGCGTACTCCAGCATCAGCGGGGCGTGGTGCAGCTAGGGGTGGAGCTCAGGGTATGGGTGGACCTAGCCGATTCTATGCATTGAGTGGCCGCCAAAATGCCGAGGCTTCTCCAGATGTTGTTACAGGTATCCTGTCTGTTCAGACTATTGATTGCTATGCCCTTATTGATCCAGGGTCCTCCTTGTCTTATGTTACTCCATTCATTGCTTTAAGTTTTGGGATAGTACCCGAACAGCTTCATGAGCCGTTCTCTGTGTCGATTCCAATCGGTGATTCTATTACAGCCTCACGAGTCTATGGAAATTGTGTTGTTATGGTGGATGGTCGTGATACCACAGCTGATCTTATTGAGCTTGGGATGGTAGATTTTGATGTAATTATGGGGATGGATTGGCTCTATTCGTGCTTTGCCAAACTTGATTGTCGAACGAGAGTTATGAGGCTCGAGTTCCCTAACGAGCCAATTATTGAATGGAGAGGAAATGGTGTAGTGCCAAGGGGTAGGTTTATTTCCTACCTTAAGGCTTCGAAAATGATTAAGAAAGGGTGTATCTATCACCTGGTTCGGGTAACGGACACCACCTCAGAGGTGCCTACCCTCGAGTCCGTGCCGATTGTGAATGAATTTCCTGAAGTGTTTCCGGATGAGCTTCCAGGCATTCCGCCAGATAGGGAGATTGATTTTGGGATTGATGTATTGCCAGATACTCAGCCAATATCCATTCTAACATACAGAATGGCGCCAGCAGAGTTAAGAGAGTTAAAGGAGCAGCTGAGGGATTTATTAGAGAAAGGGTTCATACGACCGAGTGTGTCGCCGTGGGGTGCTCCGGTTCTCTTTGTCAGAAAGAAGGATGGGTCACTTCGAATGTGTATTTATTATCGGCAGCTCAACAAAGTCACCATCAAGAATAAATATCCTTTGCCTCGAGTGGATGATCTATTTGACCAATTGCAGGGAGCGAAGTTCTTCTCAAAGATTGATTTACGGTCTGGGTACCACCAGTTAAAAATCGGGGAGCAGGATATTCCTAAGACCGCCTTCAGAACTCGTTATGGTCACTTCGAGTTTTTGGTCATGTCTTTTGGGCTAACCAATGCCCCAGCAGCTTTCATGGACCTTATGAATCGGGTTTTCAAGCCATTCCTAGATTCCTTTGTAATTGTATTCATTGACGACATCCTCATCTACTCTCGGAGCAGGGAAGATCATGCCATTCACCTCGGAGCAGCATTGCAGACCCTTCATCAGCATCAATTGTATGCCAAGTTCTCAAAATGTGAGTTTTGGTTGGAGTCGGTAGCTTTTCTAGGGCATGTTAATTCCAGTGAGGGGATTCAGGTGGATCCTCAGAAGATTGCGGCAGTGAAAGATTGGCCTAGACCCACGACCCCGACAGAGATTCGTAGCTTCTTGGTTTGGCAGGGTACTATCGGAGGTTTGTAGAGGGATTCTCAACCCTCGCTTCCCCATTGACAAAACTGACGTAGAAGGTAGTGAAGTTCCAGTGGTCCGATGCTTGTGAGAAAAGTTTCCAAGAATTGAAGTCAAGATTAACCTCGGCACTAGAAGGCACAGAGGGATTTGTAGTCTATTGTGATGCCTCCAGAGTCGGTTTGGGATGTGTATTGATGCAGCAGGGAAAGGTCATAGCTTATGCTACCAGGCAACTCAAGAACCATGAGAAGAATTATCCGGCGCATGATTTGGAGCTTGCAGCAGTTGTGTTTGCCTTGAAAATATGGCGACACTATCTTTATGGGGTACATGTAGATGTGTTTTCAGACCACAAGAGCCTCCAGTATTTGTTCAAGCAGAAGGAGCTAAATCTGAGACAGAGGCGGTGGTTAGAATTGCTCAAGGACTATGATATGAACATATTGTACCATCCAGGAAAGGCAAATGTGGTAGCCGACGCTCTTAGTCGAAAATCCATGGGTAATTTGGCTCATTTGGGTGTGGATCAGAGACACCTGGCTCGAGAGGTTTACCAATTAGCCAGTTTGGGGGTTCGTATCTCGGCGTCAGACGAGGGGGATATTTTGGTGCATAATGGACCAGAATCATTATTGGTCGCGGAAATCAAGGCAAAACAGTTCATGGATCCAGCATTTGTTCGGGTAAAGGAAGCAGTCATGAATAACAAGACCTCAGCATTTGTAGTTCCGGATGTGGACGAGCTTCGGGAAAGGGTAATGGCAGAGGCTCATATTTCCAGGTATTCGGTACACCCAGGTTCCACGAAAATGTATCATGACCTTAAGGAGATTTATTGGTGGAACGGTATGAAAAAGGATGTAGCAAGCTTTGTAGCTAAATGTCCGAACTGTCAACAAGTGAAGGCCGAGCATCAACGGCCCGGTGGATAAACTCAGCTTATAGAAATACCAAGGTGGAAATGGGAGATGATCAATATGGATTTCATGGTAGGGTTACCTCGCACTCAGCGTAAGTTCGATTCAATATGGGTGATAGTAGATCGACTCACCAAATCAGCTCACTTCCCGCCTGTCAAGTCCACTGATACCGCGGAGCAATATGCAAGATTGTACATCAAGGAGATAGTAAGGCTTCATGGCACTTCACTTTCTATCATCTCAGATCGCGGGGCTCAGTTCACAGCTAACTTTTGGAAGAAGTTTCAGCAAGGTTTGGGAACTCAGGTGAATCTCAGCACAGCTTTCCATCCACAGACCGACGGTCAGGCCGAGCGGACCATTCAAATGCTTGAAGATATGTTACGGGCTTGTGTCTTAGATTTTAGAGGTAATTGGGATGAACACTTGCCACTGATAGAATTTGCTTACAATAACAGCTATCATGCTAGCATTCAGATGGCCCCGTTTGAGGCATTGTACGGGAGGAGATGTAGGTCGCCAATCGGGTGGTTTGAGGTAGGTGAAGCGGAATTGCTAGTGCCAGATATGGTATACGAAGCTATGGAAAAGGTCAAGGTTATTCAGGAGAGAATGAAAACAGCACGGAGTCGTCAAAAATCCTATGCAGACGTTCGCCGAAGGGATTTGGAGTTTCAAGTCGATGATTGGGTGTTCTTAAGGGTATCTCCTATGAAGGGAGTCATGCGATTCGGAAAGAAAGGGAAATTGAGTCCTAGGTATGTCGGGCCATATCGGATCGTTCTAAGGATTGGTCAAGTTGCTTATAGGCTAGAGTTGCCTCCTGAGATGTCATCAGTGCACCCGGTATTCCATGTGTCCATGTTGAAGAAAGTGATAGGAGATCCATCTACCATCATGCCAGTCGAAGCTATAGAGTTTAATGAAGATTTGTCATATGAAGAAGTTCCAGTTGCCATTCTTGATAGGCATGTCCGTAAATTGAGAAATAAGGAAGTTGCCTCTGTTAAAGTATTGTGGCAAAGTCAACAAGTTGAGGAGGCCACATGGGAAGCAGAAAAAGAGATGAAGGAAAAGTACCCCCATTTGTTTCATCAAGCCTAGAAGAAATTAGGTGACCCTTCTACTCCTAGTAACTGCCATCTTGTCTAATTTGTTTCCCTCTTCGTATTAGTAGGGTCTCCTTCACTTTGTAATGAGTTAAATGTGTTGTTACCTTGGGTCACTTGAACCGTTCTTGATAAATGAAAGCCTTATAAAGATTTACGTGTTAAATAAACAACTAATAGTAAGTATAGATTGGTAATGGTTTGTTAAGTGTACATGGTGTGTTAAATTGGTTAAATAAGGTAAGAATTCATTGAAGTGACTAGTTTATGTGCAATTGTAACAATGTGATAGAATATGTGCATTCGTTAAGGTAAGAAAGTGTATATCAGTTGTGAAAAGTGTTGTATTTGTGTATTGTTGTTTGGTAATGTGTTTCGGGGGCCCTCTGACAGGTGGATATGTCCATAATACAAAGGAAACTCCGGCGAAATTTTTCTAAAATATAAGAGTTAGTCAAAATTTTGATGGTTGCATATCATGTCTTTCAAAACCAACTCATTTATTTCAAAATCCTCATTCGAGGACGAATGATCTTAAGGGGGAGGATGTAAGGCCCCGTAAAATATTTGTGCATAAAACCTAGTAGCTATAGTGTCATGGTCCGAATAATGTGTTAGGAATACGTAGAATCCTTCAAGAACAAGGTTGGCAAGAGTAGGATATCTTGGGTAAGCGTAAAGTAGGAAGAAAACTCATCACCAGGTATGTATGGCTAATTTTGCTTCTTGTGAAATCGCCTATATGTGTGAAAATTGCTTGGTTAATGTTAATTTGACAAATTGTGTGAAATTCTCAAAGTTTTTGTTGAAATATGAGTGATGTGGTATAGAATATGAACCGAAAGTTAAATGAGAGTCGAAATGGGTAAAGAATTGTGAATAATGATTATGATGGCCTATATGGCACCTTGTGTAAAACAAACGAAACGCTTGAGAATTTGTTTATTGTGAAAAGAGATGAAACACTTGAATTGTGGAAAATTGTTGAACATACTTGTGTGAATATTCTTGATTATGGAAATATTGTAACTTGGTTGTGATATTGGCTTGATAAGTAATTGAGAACATGAAACAATGTGCAAGTTGCTTATTTGAACTTGTTCAAATTGTATGTAGTACCTTATCTGCTGTTTGAAATTGTTGTGTTTTAAACTGTAAGGCGGGGTTGTGTTGTGCGCCGCAACGTGAGGAAATAAGGTGTGGGTTGGGGTGATAAGGGTGGCCGAGGTAATAAGGGTGGTCGGGGGCAATAAGGATGGAAAGCGATCGAAATCGCTATTGAAAATTGATACAAAAATCAATGATGTGAAATTGTGAAAGGAGACAGCAGGAGAGTTTGCAACCTGGGGAGGCAATGATTGCCCCTATGTTTGACTACTTGCAATTTATGTTGTTGATTGGTTGTTGTTCTATTTGTTGACCTTGAATGTGCTTATGTTGAGGCTTATCTGAAATGAGTAAAAGGTGGAAAACATGGTTGGTTGGCTTGATTAGTTTTAATGTAATTTAATGGCTTGAGTTTACTTGGGACAAAGTTTGTCCATACATGCCAGTACAATTCAAGTGTACTGACGTCCCTTTTGCCGGGGACGCTACATTCGTGTTATGATTGTAGGTGGATCGATAGCAGGCACTTCAGCTCATCGGCAGTAGTATCCTTCTCCTTCCACTGCCCGTTTTGGTGAGCCCCTTTCTTCCTTGGGGCCCTGTGTGGTTCATGCCACTTTTGTTTAGATTTCATTTTGGTTTTGTAAGGTATAGCCGGAGCCTTGTTACCGGCAAGTATTGTATTCCCTTTTTTGTATCCTAGAGGCTCTGTAGACATGTAAACTGTGGGACTCCAGTCTTATGTATATATTATGTTATGTTGGGCGCTGTAAAAATTGCAAACTTGTTAATGAATCACTCGTGTGGTTTTATTTGTTTAATGTGAAATCATTCATGGTTAGTAAGATATTTGGTTAATGAGAAACAATCAACACAGGGGTAACGCGTGGGAATAAAAGGCACCCAGGTCCGCTTGACTGGGGCAACCCGGTCAGGTGCCGGTCATGTTCCTCGATTTGGGGCGTGACACTTCATTCCCCCCCGCTATATCGAATTCTTTTAGTATCGAGCCTGCTCCCTTTGTTCAGTCGAAAGACTTTTCTTTTAAAACAGACTTTTTAGTCCCGTCCAACAAGAGAGGTAAAGCCTTTCTATTCAAACGAGACGCACTCCCATTGTCTCGCTAAGTTCAGCAGCAGGACATAGAGCAGGGATTAAGTAGACTTGGGAGGTGGATTTATATTCCTCGGTTACGCGTTGACGACGTTTTCACTACTCAAACTTGAAAAAGCCTTTTACACCTTCGGGAAAGCGTACCGGAAGACCTAACTTTCGCTTAAAATCCTAGTTTGGATGAGCAGAGTTAGGCTCGATTTCGATTTATACTGAAAAATAGGTGAATAGTTGATAGCAAATAGGGTCAAGCTAAAGGTAGAGCATGAATTGGATTTTCAAGTTGGAAATCCGTTAGAAAAGTTGTACCTTGACAAGCCCCACGATGCTTCTGGCAGCCATTATCACAGGGACTCAGAGATTCCCAAGACCATAAATATAGACTCATTTTGCACCAGCTCACTAGCAAAACAAAAGGTAAGGAACTTCTTTGACTAGTATAGTATCTGGAACATGCCTAGAAGAGGATTTCAGAATTCCAGAGGCGCGCAAACAAAGCCATGCTTACTTCATTTTCACTCCATGCTTATACACCTGCTGGACTGTCTATCCTTCCTTGCTTTTGATTAGATGGATTATATCATCCAAGAGCTTAAACTAAGAGGCCAATACTTCAAGGAACGAACTTGCAGGCCTTATCTTATACCTTACCTCAACTAAAAAAGCTAACGAGAATGTCGATTCCATGCCTTAAGGTTGACTGACGCTTTCCTCTTTCCTGGTCTCCATTACCCTTCTCTCGAAAATGCTTTTTCATCACTCTAAGCTCATCAAGTGGAATAGTTAATTACGTTTAACAATCTTCAGCAGCTTTAAGGTAAAGATACCATTTGCATGATCCAAGGCCGTCCTTGCAAAAGGCTGTTGGAAGTCTCGTTCTCGATCACGGAGCAAATTACTTTTGTCTTAAGATCTGCAATCTGACACTTCAGGCGAATCTTCCCATAGCTTTCTGAGACTCAGCGTTGTACCCTGGGTCTTAATGTTGTTCAGCTTCCCGGTGGGAATCCCGAGCTTCCTTAACGTTTTTAGGGGTATAACATTTATGGATGACCCCGGATCTTCTTGCACATGTCGGAGTTTTACTTCACCAATATATCCTGAAAGGTACAGTGGACGATTATGGTGAAGATCCCCTAGCAACAAATAAGTCTTCTCGAGAAAATGTGAGGTTTGGCTCCTCCGCCTTCATCTTCTCTTATATGCCTCGGTTCTCTTCTTGAGGTACATCATTCACCTCTATCTGGTATACATGGGGTGCATACTTATCGGCTTCTGATAGAGCCTTGACACTTGTCGAATGTCAGGTGACAACCTCAACAAGGTAATTCTAGCTGGTACATTAGCTAGTTGTGCCAACAAATCATAATCGAAAGGCTCATCTAAGCCGGGCAATACTTTCTTCTTCACCCTAGAGTTTACATTCTACCATCTTGGGAAATTTTCGGTGGCAATCAAGCCCGGAGCGGGTTCTGTCTACATCATTTAGACTTACTAGGGTCGGTGTCTCTCTCTTCAGAATTAGACTTTGAAGCCAAGATGGATATGGCACACTTACCATGTTAAAGGGCTGTACAAGTGACATAAGCAAGCAATCTCCAAGTGTCATAGGGGTTCTTGTTGTGCCCCCGGACTGACGAACCGTACAAGACTTTTCGACCAAAGGACAAGTCTGTTCCTGCTTCATTATCGGTTCTTGATTCAATCTTCACCTTTCCCGAATGAAGAAAGAGAGTGAAAGAGAAGATATCGGTGCAATAGGTACAGAGGTACGAAAAACATTCTTCGTTCGGTTCGGCAGAAGAAAGCTGAGAAAACAAATAGGAAGAGCATTATGCAAGCTTATAATTAAGAAAATATATAAAAGCTATCACCACCTCAAGCAGTAAAATAAAGTCATTATGGCTATGTTACTAACATAGACAACTATGAATGGTATTCATTGATAGGAGTGACCGTTTTCTAGTCGTAGTTGGTACCGCCCCTGTTCACTTCAGCATGCAAGGAACACCTTCGGGAAGAATCAAAGTTTTTCTCCTCTGCAAAGCTATCAATGCTTTATTCAAGATCTTTATCAGTCGATCGTTTATTCTCCCTCCCTATTGTCTTTCGAAAGCTCGACATGAAAGACTAAAGAAAATAGGAAAAAAAGTATGAGGATATTTAGCTATTTAGCCTTAGAGAAAGGTGACTTGGTAAGACCAGAATCTGGAACAGAGATTGGATGAAGAATTGCTTTTTCTTTAGCGGGAATGGCGCCACCTTTTTATTTAGCAACAACCGCCCCACTTAATAGGAATAGGATGCACTTACCGATCGATGAAAGGAAAGAGCGGGGTCAGCCATCGAAAAAGGAATACCGAACTCTACCCGTGTGAGGCCTCGTAGCCAGGGAAACCAATAGAATCGGAAGGTTATATTAGAACATCGGTGGAAAGGTCGAGAGGGCACCTAAAAATGGCTTTAGAAGCCAGATTAGGAAAGTGTTTCCCCAGTTCGAGCAAATACAATGCGACATCTAGGCAAAAAAAGACTGGGATCCGATTTGCGCATACATCACTAAAAAAGATAAGAATCCACATATATGGGGGAACACGACAAAGGCCCATGTTATGGAAGTAGAAGAGTATTATGAGGGAAAGAAAAAAGCAGGGGGTCCTCCTATGAGTGCCACCGACATTATAGAGCAGCTTGTGGGACAAAATTCATGGACGGAAGTGTTCAGGCACGAACAGCTGAAGCATATTGTTCTACAAAGGTACCCCAGCATGAATGGCCCCTATGAGGACATACAAGTCCTCAAACTAATGGAAGCAGGAACCCTAATAGAAAGAAAGGGTACGAAAGTATATGGAAGAAAAGAGATGTCCGGAGGAGTACGAATTCAAGGAAATAAAAGAAAAGTATGTGGAAATAAATTGGATAGTGGCTCAATTCCTAGGGCAGCGACCTATAAAAACGAAGGAGCTTTTCATAATAGGCGAGGCCAGTACCAAAAAAACCTTGCTTTTTCATTTACTCTCAAAAGTAGTAAAGATCTATTATGCGAGCTTCAGAAAGAATGACTTCACCAGGGCACACGATTACCACGACATATGGCTCTTCGATGAGTTTCACCAGCCACAGCAGGAGAGTAGTGGATATGCTTCCTACACTAAGACGGGGAATGTCTATGCCAATACATTATTAAAAGTACTCCATGGGCAGGAAGTCTGGCTGGATTAAAAGTATGGAAGACTTTTACGAAGAAAAAGAATGTTCCAGTTGTTATGATAGTGAATGAACTACCAGAGTGTGTTTCTGCGAATGGGCCTTTCCATGAGAGATTCATGGTCTTACACTTCCGCGAAAGGGTAAATGATCTCCAAGAAGAGAGGGTGGTAGCCACTTTATGGGGCTGCATACAACGAAGAATGGAGAGAATGAACCTAGAGAAAGGAAGTAATCCCCAAGTGAAGATGAAATTCAATGATGATGTCCTTAGGATAAAATATAAAAAAGGAAGTGAGGACAGAACAAATCATCGTGCAGAAACCTGGATCTCAGGAGTACAGATGCTTGTGCAGGAAGGCGCGGGAAGGCTCATCATCAAAAATAAGTAAGAAAAGGCTGAAAGAGGACTGGGAAGCCTCTCGATGTCACTGATCTCACAGATGGTTAGGCTGCAATTCCTTCGCTTGTGAAGAAGCTTAGCTAGTTCTCCATCCTCGGAGATTCTGTTCGCCTGCCCATGTTTTAAGATTGAAGTTTTCACCAAAAATCTCTGTAAAAAAACAACGTTGTAACGAGATTGCATAGGTCCAACATAATCCTCCTAACAGGCAGCCAAAGATGGGCGTGTTCTTGTTGAAGTATAAAGAAGGCTAATAAATAGGAACGGAGTCGGGGAATTCTAACTCTTAACTTGCTCATGCGACTTCCTTTTCATTTGGTAGGGCATGCCAATGATATCTCATGAGAGCACTGAATCAGTAAGCTCATAATCTAGGGTTCAATTAGCGCCAACTTTAGGGGAGGGAATTCATCCCAAAGCGGATTTTGTTCACTCTGCTCCTCTTGATTCTGTTCTTCTAGACAAAAAGATGAGAGCTATTCAAGGTATCCAGTTAGACCCCCGGGTAAAAGGGATCTATCCATTTTAGCCACCCTTTCCATTACTGATCTAGTTGGTCTTGCTATCTAACCCGCCACTTTATTCTATGATCTTTTATTGACTTCAAAAAGTCAATTTTGTTCTTTTTCTCGAGCCGACTTCATACATTCTATTACTTATAGAAATAGTCATGCCAATCTAAACGGTAAGGAAAAACTCTTTCGCATGATCTTAAGAGAGCCTAGTTCCACAAGAGCATTATCACGAGCCTTTACTTGATGAAAGGCGCCCTGTAAGATGCGCTATATCGACAAGGCGAGGAGAAAGCAGCCTAATGGGAATAGCTCCAAACCAAAGTAGCCCTCCATCTCGCATATAGAAATGGTTGATAGACATACCTATTCATGATATCGAATAGGAATGATCATTATCAGGGGATACAGATATGCCATGCTATGATGAGCTAGGCTTTCGACAACATAAGCCACCTCCCAAGCGGCTTCCCTCCAGCGCCTTTGACTACTGCTACGGTCATCAACCGCAGCATTGAATTGAGACTTTCCACCTTGCTTTGGACTTGAATGGATCTACTTCTCCTCTGCCAGATCGATCTTCATTAAGAGGGTCAACCCAACCCGAATGGGAAGAAGAGGGTCAGCCAATCAATAATCACCCAAATGGCATCATGTTGTCTCGCAGTCTTCGGCAATCCAGAGACAAAGACCATGGCTATCTCGTCCCACTTCCACTGTGGTATCTGAACTGGCTTTAAGGGTCCTACTGGCCTCTGGTGCTCAGCCTTAACCAGCAGGCACACTAAGCATTTAGCCACAAACTCAGCGACATCACTCTTCATACCTTGCACCAATAGTGTGGGCGGATCGTCCTGTACATCTTCGTGCTCCCTGGGTGCATGAAAAAAGGTGAGCTATGTGCCTTCTCCAAGATATCATGGCAGAGGTTACTGTCCTGAGGAACACATACTCGTCCCCGGAATAGAAGTGTGCCATCCTGGCGAAGGTTCAACTCTTTTTGTGTCATCAAGTACCTCAATCTCTTATGATCCGTAAAGATCTGGCACTTCCCCCCATACAAGTAATGTCACCATATATGAAAAGCGAAGATAATGGCTGCAAGCTCTAGGAAAGAAAATTGCCGTGAGGTTACAAAGGTCGTGACTGAGTCTTGGTTGATTAGTTTTCCTTTTCTTGGTCTGGTGTGGCTAACAGGCTATAGAAGGATGACGTGCTCATTCTTTAACCCTAGGATGTGATGACCTATTCTATCTTAACTTTAGCTACTTAGAAACATAAACGATCGATGTTTTTCCCCCATCTTCCCAAACCAATTTACCTATTTGAGATGTCTCCATGTGTGACGTGATAAGATAAGGACCACTAGGGGCCCGGTTTGTCCTTCTTACCTCAAGAACCCTAACCCTTCACTCTATTCCTTACTGCCTTGGTAGGACATATATTTCTCAGTTCTATAAATCGGTAAGCTCCATTTTTTATGGGACCTTAAGGCTAGGCTAAATCTCTCTCAAAGGGACGAAGTGACTCGACTGAAAGGAGAGGGATGAAGGGAGCGGAACTCTTTTTCAAAGAACTGGCGATATTCCCTTAACTGCAGGTTGAATAGCACCGATTATGAACCCGGAAAAAGAAGAGCACCGTCTACTCATACTGTCACACCGGCAAGGACTTTCACTTTCTTAATAGAAAGGAAGAGGTCAAGCCCACCTTTCACAAGAGTAGAAGCTGGTACTCAACACTTGTATTCTATTCCCCGTTATTTATCTTTCTCACTATTAGAAATATCATATGAGAAGAAAGAAGTTCATGTAGGTCAGATCCTAGCATAGATAAATGCTATCCGACTTGAATGATCGAATTGATTCTTTCACTTTGTCGAACTCGAAATGGAGTCTCTCGTTACCAAGAGGAGAAGATAAGGTCTTTTGGCAATAGAAGGCATATTACTAATTGATTCTTTGGCCATTTTGTGTTAGAATTCGAAACCGACAAGGCGCTGCTGGATGCTTCTATTAATAGAACATGAAGAAGAGGATAAATAAAGCTTATTCAGAGCTTGAGAAAAAAAGCATATGATGAGCCCCATCACAGAGATGCACAGAGGAAGAGAACGAACGTCAGCTTTGTTTTTCTCTCTTATGAAATGAATTTTTCTCAGTCTCACTGTCCTTTTACTTAGTCCTATCCTTTTAAACTGTAATTGGGACATTTCTTTTGAAGCTGATTTCTTTAATTCATTTCTCTTTTATGAATAGCTGGTTGTGTTGGATGATTGATGGGCAGTTTGAATGACGAATGCTGGAGGGCAGCTTTTTAGAGCGGGTGCTCTGTCCGGTATTTTTGATGTTTATGTCTGTATTTGTTCTATAGTTTGATTAGCCATTTTCCTTTGAATGTCAAGGGTGGATTAATGAATAACTGCTTTAGCTCTATCAACAGAGGCCACTGCCTAAAGTTCTGACCCTTGCTTGAAGCTCTGCTATGGGAGAATGGCCCCACCGGATGTGATCGACATCGCATCTCGACCTGTTCGTGCTCCGGAGTGAACACCTACTTTGAGGAGAAAGAAATCCTTTCCTAAAGTGAAAGTGAATTCAAGCCGGTACATCATAAATAAAAAGAGAGGCTTCAGTTTCTTGCTTATCTATGGAATATCGCATTGTTACTGACCTTTCAAAAGAAAAATTTTATTGTTAGGAAATAAGGGAGACTGTGACTCTCCCCCTTTATGTGTTCTATATCAAAGTCAAAGAGGGGCTTGCCATCTAGCGAAAATATGTTTTGCAGCGAGGGACATCATTCTTAAGGGTTTCATTCAACGCCTTACAATCTGTTCTCATCAGGAACCTCTAGTGTTGGATGTAGATTTTGAACTTTAGTATGGACTTCACCGATTTTATTTTAAAAGGAAAGAGGAAGCCCCGAATGTCAACTTCTTTGATGACGACCAAGAGGAGGAAGATATTTCCCTATAACGGTCCTCTTTTTGAAAAAATAATAGACCAGCTATTTATTCCTCTCCTTCAGGTTCTACTGCACCCTTCGGTCAAGTAAACCAAGCTCACAGAAAAAAGGAAATCTTTTACACCGATGTATCGTACTCTGTCGACCAGGTCATCATAAGAAAATACTGAAAAATGTTTCCAAAGTGAGAGAAGGAGGAAAGGCGCAGTACAACTAACATAACATCCAGCTAAAAAACATTAGCTAGCTAGGCTAGCGTGCAATGGCTTTCTCAGATAGGGGCTTGCTTCTTTAAGCTCCGCCCAACCTATACAAGGTGTTGTTCGCTTTCTCTCAGCCACTAGTGGCTTATGTAGTGGTTGGCATTCCTACGTGCTCCTCCTTGCCCCCCTACTTAAGAATCCAAAGGTCACCTTTGGATGTTGTCGTGACACTTTGGTTACGAAGGTTACCGCGGTCTAAGTTTATGGATGGATTTAGTCAGCTAACTCCATCAAACTCCTCAATCAATATCAACAACATGTCGTTACCACTTACGCTTGGTTTATTTTATCATAAAAGAAAGTTGGTTTCGTGGGTTCATTGATTAGTACACCTCTAGTGCTGGTAAGGCCGGGACCGTGGTCGTCCGTCTCCGATTTGCCGGCCGATAAGATTTCTGAGATTGACCAGCCAGCTGGGTTGGTTTGGCTATTCTTTTCTATTGAAAAGGAGTCAGCTGTCTGCGCGAGTCACCTTCTTCTAGGCTCCGCTGGATGACACAACATTTTCATTCAAATATATATTGGCCGGCCGTACTTGTGATGGTTCCCAATAATCCAATATGACCACTTAGGTCTACGTTGCCACGATATTGTTCTATTGAAGCGAGCGGCTTAGAAGTTCGGCCCAGTCTTTTTGGTGTCGTAGAGGAGGGATTGACCTTTCTAACGCATATTCAGTCGTACCGGCATGGCCCAACTAATTTGTTTTCGATCAGAGTATCAAGCAGTGCAACCCGGTTCTACTTGACTAAACTCGTGCTCCTCCAAGAAGAGAGTTTGCTTTACCCAACTCCCTTTTTGATAACAAGGCAAAAATCCCCGACCCGACAATTGTTAGTTTCGAATGAAGAATGAAAAGTGCCCTGCCCTAGCAAACACCTACTCCTATCAAAAAGTGAGACTTTACTAATCAAGCAAGAAAGGCTCATTCTATCTTATTAGTCAAGCGCTAACGAGCAAGAAAACGGATGCGCTAAGAAGCAACTTCGTGCAGCTGCTGTGCCCTTGCTTTTTGCCTTATCTTACTTAGTAAAGCAACCTTTCACGCTAGGCGTTCCCTAAAATAGAATATTTGGAAGTTGGCAAAGACCCACCCCTTGTTTCAGTCAGAATGAGTCCCCGAGACCCCGGGACATTGGCTTCCGCCAACAGTGAACTATTAAGGATCCCATCCCGTGCATATTCTACATTATAGCCTGCAACTGATTCAGCTTCCGCTTCTCGGAGATTAAACGGACCTCAATTAGTTTCTGCTAGACGAGATATAAAGAACATAACCAATAGAGGGAACAAGGGAATACCAGACCATATCTGCTTTTGCGCCATGACAATCTCACTCGAATTACGGGAACCTACGCATACTAGTACAGTATACCGGGGTCCCCGGCCAAAAACACATGTGCAAGTTTCCCTGTATGTGGCTCATCCGTGCTTTTCGAGGCGCTGGCTGTGACTCAGCATGGAAGAAGGGGGCGGAACTGCACACTTTCGTGTTCAGAGCATTGTTTTGAGGGAGAGAAAGCGTGGTTGACAAACCATTCATCGGAGGTGACTGGAGTGCTTTCATCAAATGATGCATGTTGGCTGAGCCATTCCCATCCCAAGTGGTGCCCCGATTCAGCCTGGTCCGTTGGGAAGAGATTCACATAGAGACTACTGCTATCCGGGAATCTCTTTCTATGTTAGCTAGCATGGGCGGGCTTTCCTATGGTAGTCCTGCTACGGCCTCTTAACGGCCGTCCTATCTCATCTTGATTTGGCTATACTTGTATGTAGCCATCCATGTTAGGTCCACATGAGAGCCTTTTAAATAAAGGCTAAAAAGTCACTCATCAGTCAGCTCGGCCCCTTTCCTATTTCACTTTGCCGCCTATTAAGAGAATAGGTCCCAAAAAAACGGCCCGCCTTTCATCATCTATGCCAGCTGCCATGCAAGAACTAATAGGAAGGATTTCGACGCCCCTCTCGTCATATGAAGCAGAACACGCCATCACCTACAGCCCTTTCCTCTGCCGGGGACTTCCATGAAATGAAAACGTGCGGCATCGTCGTATGCTCCACTTTTGTTGGCCTGGTTTATATCCCTGAGTACTCCTATGGCGGATGTGTCACCCAACCTACTTAAACAACCTAAAGGCTTGGCCCCGTCCTGTTTGGAGAATGACCCCTTATGGCACAGCTTAGTCAGTTATTCTCGCAGTTCAAATGAGATTCGGACCGGGTTGGGTTAGGTCTCTGAAAGCATGGTTCTTGCCTCCCTCCCCCCTTTGAGCTCTTCCATTCGTTAGGTGATCCCTTGCTCTCACGTTTCAGTGTTTGCTCGTCATTTAGGCCCGTGAGTGAGATTTCTGCTCATTGCAGTCACCTCCGGGGTTCTTCGCACCTGGATAGTACCAGGACCCTTGTGCCCCAGCCCTTGATCAGATAAAGCTGCCCGCCTTAATACCCACAACTCAAAATGAGCCTTGCAACGAGACACAGATATTTCCCATGCTGCGGTTCCCTCCGGTCCGTTCCCGGGTTGGGTTAGGGGAACATCCGAGCAATTGCCTTCGCAGATCCAAACGCGCTCACAAGGCGCACAATAAGAATAAGACCAATAGAGACTTCATAAGGGACCATTTGAGCTGCATATCGTAACGCTCCTAGAGAGGCATATTTCGAATATAGAGGAGTGAAAGTTCCCAACAAATAAGTACTTTTTCATATCCTTCTATGAACTGTACAAGCACGTCCTCTATCACCCCCCACTGCGCTTATGGCTCTATACCCCAACCCAGCTTGCTCTAGCCCCGTGTCCTTAATTTTTATTCCTCGGTAAGCGGGCCGTGGGAGGATGGGGGCGATATCCGCTTTTGACTGATAGAAAGCATCTCTCTTTTGTCCCTCTTGACCGAACTCGCCAAAAAAATCACAATAGAAAAAGTTGTTCTTGCTGGGAGAGTAGCGTCGGAGACATCTTTTTCTGAGGAGGAGGCTTCACCGTCCGGCTCCTCATAAATGATGTAACGATCGGCCATCTCATCCTCAGAATCCGCAAAGAAAACAGAGACAGAACGGAATCACTTTGTTTCAGTGACATATCTTATCAGACTGAATAGGATTTGTAGAGCTATCATGATCATTCACAAATATCTCAGTGAACTATTGAAGCTATCAGTGTGATTGATCAGACATGCACCAAGGGCTTTCGGTAGACTTCTTTCATTTCCGAATTAGCTTGCGACAAGTCCTAGCATTAGTATGAGTTAGTTGACCGCGTAAGGGCAATCCATCTTGATGTCAAATTCCACGATAACAAGAAATCAAAATTAATCGTTCGATGTCTGCTCGTTCTCCCCTCTTCAATTCCCAATGAACAACATGATCTTGACCTATCAGTTGTTCAATTTGGTCGATTTGATACTTAGTTAATTCTTTTATCTTTATGTTTCCTCTGATACCTAATCGATAACAAACTTGAATGGCTTTTTTATGTCCAATTCCATCAACTTTGGTTGAGGCAATTCTTACTTGTTCATCGCCAACTAATCTAGCTCCTGAAATATATAACATTCTTGATTGATTGAGACAAAACGATTCCCTCAATACAGCTTAACTCAGTCAAGCCTATACGAGTAGTGAAGAAGTATAGAGCACTTTGGTTGGTTGTTGACCAACGGAAAGAATGGGAGAAAGATGCACAAACGAAAAAGTGCTAAAAGAAGGACGAAATAATTTCGTATATAAAGATATGGGTTTTCGGGTTTAGATCGAAATTACATCCCCCAAAACCTATACTCATTCGTGTTTCACTTATGCGTTTACAGCATCCATTGCTTCTGACTATGTCGATGAAATGGGACCGCGAAGACAACCCACCACTAGAGCTTGCTTTGCTCTCGCTCCGCTCGCTCCCACTTGTCTTCTTCACACTATAGTGAAAGATCTTTCACTTCACCATAGCAAGAACCTCGCTAACCTTCTCGGCCAGTTAGTCTAACCACAGGGATCCCCTACTACTTACCCACCCACCGTAAACTCTTACTAACGGACTTGGAAAACGAATGAGATCAAAAAGGCCATGAATGGGGCAAACGATGCAATAGCTTCGGTTAGAGCAAAGCCCAAAATGGCATAACCAAATAATTGTTTTGCCAATGATGGATTTCGCGCCACCGAATGAATTGAGGAACTAAAGATTTTTCCAATACCGATAGCATCTCCCGCTGAAGCAATTGTAGCAGCTCCTGCACCCATTGCTTTTGCACCTTCTAACATCTCAAGTTTAGAATTCTCCTCACGCTTTTTCCACCACGATTTTCTCTTTGAGAACACTCGCCTCATCAATTCCTCCCCTCGTTCTTTTTATCTTGGACATTGAGATGTTCATGCAAAGCATAGGCGTCACAAGCGGTACACTGAACACCATCCCAATCGTGAGAAAGAAATTCTTGCAACTATGAAAACTACAACAACCTCCGTGAACAGACGCTTTGTCAGTTCATTTATTTATATAACTTCAATTCAATAATTAAGAAAAAAATGTCAAAAAGGCTGAAGAAGCACCATTGGTGATTAAATCTAAGTATATGCCTTGGAGGCATTCAATGGAAAAATAATATTCATCCATCATGGAAAAAAGGGACAATGAAATAACTTCGTCCAAAAAATACAAATCCCACCCTTGAAATTTCGGAAATGGTTGGACTATAACTATTATTTGTTCACATATAATAAAAAGATCGTCGAATGAATCCGTAGTCTGCTCAAAACTCGGTAGCACGGGGAAATCCGTTTGGGTGAAAAAGGCGAGTAAATCTAGTTCAATCGGTAAATCCATCTCAGGAGTAAGCTGCTCCGTTGTAGCCATTTGTGTACCTGTACCGGCTTGAGCAGCCGAAATATTGATATTGGGGGATTAGGGATTGGCTGAAACACTCGAAGATGCACATTTGGGGATTCGACGATAAAGATCGGACAACGATCTCACTTTCCTCCTCATATTCGGTTTGACTTATGTTCATTCGCTCTGCGAGCGGAGCAGTATACCAAAATAAAATAAGCGACTACCTTATTAAGCAATTCTTCTTATTCTTATTCTTTCTTAGTTCAAGTTCCCCTTCTCCGGATTTACCCGATGAGAGTGTCGCGTGGTGAAGTTCGGGTATACTATGTTTCCAGCATGTACCAATTGGCAGATGTCTTTACCAAACCAGGGCTTTATCTTCTGCTAAGTCCTCTTCGGTCCAAGCTGAAGGGGAGGAACTTCACAAAGCTTGAGTGAGCTGTTAGACCATATATATCTTTGTCATACACCAATCTATAATGATAGAAGAAAGACTAGTTAGGCTTGATGTGCCTAATATTATTCTATCACTATACCAGGGATGCCGATGGAATATTTTAACATCTCAAGTTGGTTCATCCAACCAGAATAATTTGGGCCTCGTTACACTGACTTGGATGTTGAGCCTACATGCGATGAAAGAGATGAAGGTGATGCTTTGCAGACTGACATCTCGGAACAAACTATTAAGAGCCTCTCCAGCTGGCGTCCATGAGAATATCCCCAGTGTGTTGTGGAAGACCAGATGCGCTCTTAGCTGCCTTTCAAGATGCCAAATATTTCTCAAATTTCATTGGTTTGGCGGGGCTATATATCTATCAATCGAAGGTGAGAGTTTTCTTCATTGCTTGTTTTTTGAAGACGGGAGAGATCTTAGATCAGGTTCAACCTAAAGTGAGTCATCATAGGGTTCCGCTCCTTGCTTTGAGGAAGGGACAGACAGTCGTGACTTTCTCGATCGCCTCTTTATGTTTATTGCCTAAGCTCGGGCTTCAAAGTCAGATCCTTCCCTGCTTCACCCATTCATTGCCATTAACTGGCTGTTCGAGCTCATCAATCAAGACGGCGGGGAACTTATATGATTCATCTTAGTATGCCGGGTATGTCATTGTGCAAGGTTCTGCTTGTTATATCGTTAACTCGATAAAGCCAGCTCGGGAAAATGGTTTTTCTACTACTTGGCATTAAGAGAAGCTGGGTAGCTCCGTAATCTATCAAGGAGGTGGCTTTCGCCTATCTATAAGGACAATTGGAGTTGACGGTCCTAGTTCTGTTACAGTAAGAGCTGCTGCTAGAATAACTTGTGTTGATGGAATAGAAGCTCTTCCTGCTCTCGTATCCGATGAAGAATAGGCCTAAGGGACATCCCTGGACAACCGCCACCACGTGGTTTAGCTAATTCAATAGCCTTCGGAGAAAGGCGACAAGTACAACTGGCCAAGCAAATCACTTTTGGAATCCCCTTTAAGAATTCTCTTACGGTGAAATGCCGGAATGATGCGAGGATATCCCGAGAGAGTCAGCTAAATAGAGACGGAAATCTCAGTACTATTCTGGCCAGCGTATGCTTGTTGAATTGAAGGCATACTGCACACTACTTCAAATAGGAAGATATTGGTTTAATCCCAAAGACTCGCCAGAAGACGTTCCACAAAAGCATTATTTAATCTTGCTCCTTGAGCAATTGAGGAAGCGAAGCGGGCTGCTTGTCTTGCCTCCAGCCCATAAGAGAAGTACTGCTCTGGACTAGGATGGTGCTCTTCTACTTAAAACTAGGCTAGGAAATGGGCCTAACTCCATTCGCTGATGAACCCTTAACCTCGGGCAGTATGCTTGGTGACACGTGCCGTCTACTCTGCTTGAGTGCATACACTAGGGTAGGTCTATCAAAGTGAGCATCTTCCCCAGTTCACTATGGCTGAAGTCAGTTCGCAAGACAAAGTCTAGTTTTTACTTTGACTTCCTGTTGTACTTGCCCCCTCTCTAAGACCCTCAAAGGATCCTATTCAAGGCGATGTTCACTTTTTTTATGCCAAAATCTAAGCTTTCACTTTCATTATTTGGCATCCGATTAATCATCTTGGAGCAAAGGCCCCATCTCGATTAATTCTGACTTGGGTGCGATCGATTCTTAGTCTCCGAGGAGATCTTGGATGTGACTGCCGAGGGCTTCACCTCTTTCAAATTTTCAATCCTCTAGGTTCTTGGCTTTATTTTTAGTTTTTTTTTAAATTCTTGAAAGGCTGGTCTTTGATGCCATTTTGATGGCGAAGCAACCTGAATCCCCAGTTGGATACTATGTCACCATTCCACCCTCTTAGAAAGGGACTCAGTCACCTCGCCCAGACATAGTATTTAGTCCTCCTCCTTTCCCGTCATCAACAGGTCCCATATTTCCTCCACCAATTGTACAACCGAACTAGATTCCTTCTCCGTCCATCAAGATCACCAATTTACCATCACCGGCTAATGGAGTTAGAACTGGAAGCCCTGCACCTCATCTCAGCACTCCACCTGGGCCTACTGTATTTTTGTCGCCGCTACAACCTGCTGCCGTTCCATTCAGAACTTCTCCAGCCACCCCTCAGCCTGTTGCTTATTCGTCGGCTTCATCTCTGCCCACATCATCACCTCCCCATTTTTCAAATGGGTCTTTCGAGCTTCTGAATTTCAATTAATTGAATCTCCCACCCCGGGTATTATTTCGCATCGTTCCGTATATGAGCCTCTCCAAATCGAGCTGAATGCTATTGATTGATCCCCCATAGGACGTGGTCAGTGAGAATTTATTATTAGGGACAAACAGA
This sequence comes from Nicotiana noctiflora, assembly GCA_032618575.1. Taxonomy (NCBI): domain Eukaryota; kingdom Viridiplantae; phylum Streptophyta; class Magnoliopsida; order Solanales; family Solanaceae; genus Nicotiana; species Nicotiana noctiflora. The sequence goes on along the minus strand of JASVEL010012453.1, from coordinate 16,601 downwards.
CCGGTGAAATAGCAGTAGCCACTGATAGGATTCTCAATCAACAAAGTCAAAATGTAATATGTATTTATGTAGCTATTGGGCAAAAAACATCTTCTGTGGCCCAGGTAGTAACTACTTTACAGGAAAGGGGGAGCAATGGAATAGACTATTATGGAAGCCGAAAGGGCGGATTCCCATGCTACATTACAATACCTTGCTCCTTATATAGGAGCAGCTCTGTCTGAATACTGTATGTATCGTGAACGACAGACTTTAATCATTTATGATGATCCCTCCAAACAAGCACAAGCTTATCGCCAAATCTCTCTTCTATTACAAAGACCGCTCGGTCGTGAAGCTTATCCAGTAGATGTTTTTATTTGCATTCACGCCTTTTGGAAAGACCGCCCTTCCTTATTATAGGAATAACTTCCCAACTCTACAGGCACGTGAATTCAGTGATTCCCAGGTGAGGATCACGAAGGCAGTTGTCCTTCTTCTGTAAAAGCAAGGGAGTAGGGAAGTCACCTTTTCTCCAAGGATAAATAGTTAAATATCCATGCGTTATGTTCTTGAACCTGTTGTCTTTTACCAACAAAAACCACTAGTGGGTCAGCGGGTCTCTCGTCTATGGAATGGACAACACCTATACCCGATTCCTAAACTCGAGCTCCTACTCATGAAAGTGAAGATTTTGATGTCCACACGGCCGAAGGATCCAATAGTGAATTCTTCTTTTCTTTACTCAATGCTGAAGGTCAATGCTGAAGGATCAAATAGGTCATGGCTTGGGGAGTCATTGAAACCAAGACTTTCGGTTTAGTGTATATTAAAAAGAACAGAGGTAGGTGCCTAGCCTATCCTATATAGTAGAGTATTAGGCCTAACTCACAGGAAGATCTAAAGGCTATTAAATAGTCACCTAAGCAGACGATGGACGAGACTCTGGAAGAGTGTCTTTCTGCTGAGGTTTCTTCTGACGGGCTTGTGAACAATTCGGTAAAAACCCCTAGTGAAAAATATGTATGTATTGTATAACTGCCGCTTCAAATCAATTGAATCAATGCCAGCAATGTTGTACCCACATGCCTATTCATTCATATTTGGTTGGATTCCTCGGTTTATCTCATGCCAACGATGGAATAGCCTATTTTTCTAGCTATTACTTTCCTTCATTCAGGTGTGGGGGCAGGGAATACGAAGGTCGAGTAGGCTTTGTCGGTTTGAGAAGGTGAACGACGAATCCGAGTGATCGAAGGTTCAAGTACTGAGCGAATATTCAAACGTGTATTCATGTGAGAACTTCTTGCCCCTTTGGTTGACACCACCCTAGCCTTAGTCAGTAAGAGAAGGGGGTGACTATTAGATAGGGACTCCGAAAGTTCATGGGAAGAGGTTAGTGAAAGAGATCATCTTTTCGGGGTTGGATTCACCGAAGTGGACAATAGGCAAGAGAAGACAGAGGAGTGGACCTGACAAGCATAAGATTCATTCAATAGCCAAGCAAGAGAGTATGCATCACTCCGAAGTACTAATAACTAAGTTGAAAAGAGAGCGGGGCAGGCCATATACAAAAGTGAACTATAAACTACTTACCAAAGACCATAGGCAATGGAGGAAAGACCAGCAGAAGGGCATTAGTCGCCGAGGAAGCTAGTGCGCGTAGATCAAAGCTTAGTGGAGACCATACAATGGCCAGTTCCAAGGCCAGGTTATCAATAGGGGAAGAGGCAGTGTGGATGGCAGGTTCGATTAAGGAGAAGTAAATAATCAATGATTATGCAGAGGGTCCAGCAGTAACTAATTACCCAAGCAGAAGGACAATGATACAAGCTAACCAACTGAGAGAGTCAAATATATAGATGAATTACTTGCTAAAGGAAAGGAAAGAAGTGGAATCAGACTCAGTTTCAGTTCATCATAGGGATTCGGAAGTAGCCGTATTTGATGATGTTGATGTTTCAAAGTAACTTCCGGAATTTTGCATTGAAGATAAGGACAAAAGAAGATAGGTAGATTTCCGCCCTAACTAAAACATCTAAATCTTAATAGGATGTAGCTCGTCCCGATCTGTCTCCAGTCGTAACTAAGATAGATTGATTAATCTCTGAGAAGTCCTAAAGCGGAAGTCATCTATTAAGGACAGGACTAGGCAGACGGAGGTCTTTGAGCTTGAATAGCTTACTGAATTAGCTCAGTAAGGGCTTGCAGCTTCTCTTGAGTCTATAGGAAAGATCAGGGCAGATATGCCCCTGAAAGCAAGAAATCCCTAATTCGAGTTATTCTTTAGGGTAAAAGGCTGGTTTAGCTCAACAATTGATAGATTGCATTATATTATCCGCTAAAAGCATTTTGTCCTGATGGTTTAAAAACCTGAAAAGATGGCAGTTATCACCTGCTGACGAAGTGGTGAGGTTTGCAGAGAATACACTAAAGATCTCCTAGCTTCTAAAAGAAGAAATTCTCACAGGCCTTTATTTCAAAGTTTCGGATTCGATTCCAAGTGAGTTTTTCTTTAGTCCTCAGGATAGAATTCTTTAGTATGTTACTAGGGGCTGAGCTCAATAGCAACTTACTCAAAGACTGCGGCTACTTTAGCCTCAGTATGTTCCTACTATTCCTACAGTTAGGATAGGGGAATCCCCGGTGGTAAGGAATCTAAATAGAATCCAAGGGAATAGACTTCCTTGCTGCCGCACTTCTCAGAAGAAGTTGGGCCTGTAGAATGTAGAAAAGAAGACTATCCTTTCGATTTGAGTATTAGAAAGAGAATACCTTGGTTTATACTTCCAAGGAAGGGCTTTTCTTTTGTAACTACCTAATCCCCCTGGAGGGTCAATGGCCGGACTAAGAAAATTGCTGAAGCTGCATTTACAGAGGGGAGAATTGCAATTGAATCCAAGGCTTTGCCTCTAGGACCATCTTACCTTCTAACTAAGGCAGTTTTCTACTAACTCAATCAATGTTTTCACCTTACTTAACTAGAGAGCACATGCTGGAGTGGGAGGCCGGGCTTTTGCTTTTAAAGGTATAAGTTGAGATGTGATAGGCACGAAGTCAAGCAACCTATGAGTAAGTACTCCCGATCTATACCCTGGCTAAAGTATCTTGCCAGGTATGCTAAGCTACCTATCAATAAATATAATAGGCATCTTGTTACGGATAAAACTACTTTTATGAAAGAACGATCATATGATGTCCAGAAACCCATTAGAAAGCTATATAGAGGTACGCAGTTGCTCCATCGATAGGGAAAGGGTAGAGGGATTGCGAAAACCGAATTACGATAGCTCATGTTCAGTGAGCTTTAGGTATTGGCATTGAGAAGAAGAAGGCTTTTTCTTTCTCTTTTATTTTTGTCCCTAAGTCATTCTCCATTCCAATTTGGAATAGCAAGAGTAAGCGCAGGAGTTTTCTTGCTCTCGCTATCGTACCTCAGCTTTTCCCCAAGCACTAACTAAGCCTTCATCCTCTCCCTATGCTCTTCTTGCGCTGTAGCTTTTCTCAATCCTATCCCTATCAGTAAAGCAACTATGTACCTTTCAGTCGGTACAGTGTCTTTCGCTTCCCTTACTCCATTTTTTTCTCCTTTTAGGGAAATAAAGATCTTTGTAAAGCGATTCATATCGATTATTTAACTCCCTCTTCCCTGCTAGTATCTCTGTCCCATTAAGGTTAGGTGGGGGAATGGAACTGAAAGAAAGACTGCTGGAGAATATAGGTCTACTTTTTCTGCTGGCTTGGTTGAACTGACTAACCCTGCATTGCTTTCAAAGGAATGCCTTTTACTATTGTTACTTCCCTCTCAAGTTGCCATAGTGATAACGTCCAATTCCACCTCTAAAAAGTAATAGACATGGTCGTACGCAATATATTTACCCAACTATGAGTCAGGGTCGAATCCCACAGAGAACAATATGTAGGCGATTAGGAATGCAAGAAAATTATCGCTTGTCGCGCTAAGACAAACACTTAAGATTTTGGGTTTTGGAAAATGTTTATGTCTAAATGCAAAAATGTAAACTAACCTAGAAAGCAAATAAAATTATCAGTGGCTACAAGTATGAATGCAACGGGAATTACACTTAAGTAACGATCCAATGTATTTCACGATTTTAGAAATATGAGCGAGTTTATGTTAATTAGCCACGGATAATAATTCTTAATTAGCTTCTTCCGAAGACTAACAAGACTTCCTAATTGAATTATCCCTTATCATAATTAGAAGATTAAGCGCACCCGATAGGCTACAAGTAGTTCAATCCTATCTTTAGGTCGAATCAATAAAGTGAGGGTTAACGCCTCAAGTTCTTGTTAATTAATCTTTCCCAACTCCGAATTATCTTTCCCAAAATTAATTCAAAGTAAATGGGCGAGTCCTAGAGTTAGCTATTCTCTTTGGAAACATTAAAGAACAACAATAATTAAAGTAACAATAACTCACTTCATAAATATACAAAAATCATTCAATACATAAGCACAACAAGGTATTTAATCCACACTTTAAATATGAATATTCCCATAAACAAGATTCAAGTGTTGGAAATAAATACTACACACATAGATATACAATACAAAGCAAGGAAATGAAGAAATAAACATAAATAGGTAAGAAATCCTTAACCACAATCTTTAATCTTCAAGACCCAAGTGTGTGTGCAAAACCCTAGCCTTCAAACTTGTTCTCTCTAAGCCAAAAAAAATGTCCAGGATGCCAAAAGATGATAAAAGATGAAGTGAGATCTGTTTGGACAAGTATATAATTGATTTGGGGTGGAAAATGTAAAATTACAAAAATGCTCAGTCTTCATGCCGGATTTGTTCATCGCGTCCGCGTGACTACCTTCGCGTTCGTGATGACTAAGAGTTTTTGGTCAACGCGTTCGCGTACATTCCTTCGCATTCATGTAGTTTCCTGTCGTTGAACATCGCGTTCGCATGTATTACGTCGCGTTCGCGAAGGTCATTTTCATCCTGCATCGCGTTTGCGCCATTGAACATCGCGTTCGCGTAGCTTGGGCTACTGATCCATCACGTCCGCGACACCTCTATCGCTTTCGCGAAGGGTATTTTACCTGGGCAGATTATTTGTCCATTTTAGCTCATTTTTGTCTTGTTTTCACTTGGTTTCTTCACCATTACTTTTAAATCACATACCATCTGTAAAATAGAAGTAAATGGCATCAAATACACAATTTTATTGCTCAAACATAGCAAATGTATCAATTTAAAGACAAGATGAGATCGTAAAATACCAACTCATCACACCCCCAAACTTGAACTATTGCTTGCCCTCAAGCAGCAAAAGCAACAAAATCTCTTCCCAAGTGGTTAACTCGACAATGCATCTCCATAATACCAAGCCAAAAAGAAAGTCTACTTTAAGCACAATTGCATGACTTCAATTGGTACCAACAATTACTCCAAGGCGTATGAATTATCAAGCACTTCACATAAACTTCATTGTACTTCAAGTGCTAAACCACTAACGCAAATCAAAGTAACAATAAAGTCATGACACTAAAGCTTCAAAATTTGCCTCTCCATCACAATTAACTTTCTTTGATTATTCTTTCCAATTGAAAACGGGATTAAATTCATAACTCAAATCTCATATGGCCTCACTTTTAAGAGAGAATCTCACACTCATGAATTTCATTTCAAACCAAAATGGGATATCAAATAGAAAGAATTCACTCTCTCTCAAAAAGATGTTCAAATGCATACAAGTAGTACCATAAGCTTGCCCTTCATGTATTCCTCCACTAATGTAGACAACTTGGTTCAAAATCAATTAGGACTTAAGGGTTGTAGTTTAGGCTTTTGGTTAAGGTAGGGCAAAATTTCGGTTAAACTGACTCAAAACCTCCCAAATCACTACAATTCACCATTAAAGCCTCCTTCCTTCAAAAGTATTTTCCATCCTTTCTTCGCTTTTTCATTTCACACCTAGTCTTCCCTTTTTCACAATTTCTCATCACTTTATTCTATATATATATATATATATATATATATATATATATATATATATATATTTTTTTTTCTTATCATTTATTTTCATTTTTGTTTCTACCTTCCACCATTTTCAAGCAACTTACATATCACAAATTCCAACCTTCACCCCTAAACTTAGGCTTTTAGCCTATGCTTATACTTTCAAAGTACTTAGGGAAAATATTTACGGGTAGGAATTTTTAAGGCATGCTAGCGTTCCAAGGAAGGCCTAAAATCATGTTTCAAACCATGTTAGTCTATGATTTCGCTTTGAAGCACATTCCGGGCAAGTTCTAGACCACAAGTAATACAAAAGAACTCACAAATAAATCTCACCATACATGGCACATGAAAACTCAAGTGGAATACAAATCCAAAATCCAATTGAAATAAATGACTCAAAAAGGTCACATATAGCATAAAGAAAGCTATTCAGTGAATTAAAGAGCCAAAAGTTGAGTCTAAAAGTCATGACATCTTTACTTCAATCATTTTTGATTTTAAACAACTAAAACTTCATATGCCGAGGTTTAAGTATGTTGGTACCAAGAAAGCCACAACTAGGCCAATGGACACAATTCCTAACTCCAAACCATTTATTTTTCTAATTTCAACAAAAGCTACTCCTAATTAGAAGACTAATTCCCTTTAGAAAGTTGTCAATCAATCCATCATCGGGAAAAGTCAACAAAATGTTTACCCGGTTCAAGAAGAAAATTGGCATCCTTAGAAAAAAAACCGTGGTATTAAGAAAGCCAAGGATATTGCCACTATCATATAACATAATAACACAAAAAACAAATTATGAAGCTAATAAAAATTAAGTAACTAAACATACTAATATCACATGTCACATGAAAATATACTAATAACAATATGAAAAACAAACACATATAAACAAAATAATATAACACATAACATGAGAATATACTAGAAACACCGTGAAAATGACTACTATACCAATCCGCAAAAACAACAGTTATACAAGAAGCCACCTCCAACTAAAGATGTTGCATTGTCCACAATGCAACAATAAAGATGATAAAGTAAAATGGTGGAGAGTGCTCCCTGAATACTGCATCAATCAGAACTGGATGTGGTGGGAAATTTAAGATCCATGTCTGCATGATCACCATCATCATCCGAGTCCCGTGAACCACAAAATGTGCTCAGCTTCTGCATTATCTTAGAAAACAGCTTGCTCTTCTTCTTCTCATGGTCCTTGAATTTCCTTTGCCGCTTTTCTATCTTTCCCTGCATGCGGCTCATGTTTTCTACCCTGGTGTTCATGGCCTCCATCTGGGTTGTCATATCTTTTTGATTCTTGGCCATATCTTCCAGGGTTGGTGGGTCTTTAGCTCCTGCAGAGGTGCTGGTCCCAGATGTGCTTGCCCAGATGGGCCAGTGGGAAGGCCAACTATCAGCTGCCTAACATATGCATCAACTCCATAGATCTGGCTAGACAGATATCTCATAGCATGTGGTCCAGACTGGAGGGGTCCCACAGGGTCAAAAAATCCGGCAGGGTCAGTGGTGATCTCCGTGAACTGCTCTAATGAAAGGGAGGCCACATCAATGCGCCTCTTTTTCTGCTTGTCGCTTGGCCCCCGTTTTAGTAAAGAATGGATCATTGGCTTGCCGTGGCCCTTCTAGATATCATTGGGGTGTTTAAGTACCCCTGCATCATAGCACAACCTGGTGAACAAAGAGGGAAAGAATAGACTCTTAGACCTACCATTAGCAGCTTCTTTAATTTGTCGAAGAATATACTCCCCCACATTCACAGGCAATCCCTCGATGAGAGCAGCAATCATGAGAGCTCTATCCATTGTTACATCAGTGTCATTTGTGGAAGGTTACACTCTGGAACAAATGATGGAAAGCCATGTTTTTGCTTCCGCTGTGAAATCATGAGAGTCCACCCTCTTCTACAATGTTAGCCACATTGGAGTGACTCTCCCATGCAGCCTGTCTATTAGCCACTGGTTGCCCCCTGCTCTTGCTCTCTCTTTGTAAACCTCATTGTCAACATTAGAGAGGTCAAAAACAACATTGATAACTTGAGAGTTGAAAGGAACTTGCACACCCCGCATAGTAGTTACCAACACACCCTGGAAATCAGTTCGTGTGACATTTGCATAGAATTCCAAAACAACCATGTGGTTGGCGTTGATAGGCGGCTCAGTAAAACACATCCAGCCACTCTCCATGAAGCGTGCATAGAATTCGCGAATTTTCTCCTCAACCTTTTCCAAATTTATTCCTTTTTTCCGAACAATTGTTTTGGACAGCAGTTCATCGTATTTTCGCTCGCATGATGTAGATAGAAACCTGTCATGGTCATAAGCTTCCTCCTGTCCCGATCCGAACATATGTTCCTGTGCCATTTCTTGATGTTCTTATTCCATTATAAGTCCAGAATACCTACAAAATCGACCAACAATGTTAAATGCTCATATGAACACTTAAAACAATGAATTAGGAAGTATTTAAGCTAAGGAAATGGGCGGCAAAGGTTCCTGACAGAGCTGTGCAAAGCTACTATTTTTTGCCAGTTTTAGGACTGCCAGTTATTTGCTCTTCGTGTTCGCGATCACCCAGACGTGTTCGCAAAGAGTAAAAAAAATTTCAGAACTTGCAGACCTTCGCGTTCGTGAAGGTACGACCGCGTTCGCGATGGGTTAATTTCTCCTGCTCACGCGTTCGTGTTGGGAGCTTGGCGTACGCGAAGGCTTCTTCTTCGCCCAGAAATCTTCAGTTTCATTGAGGCATTTTTTTCAAGCACACTGTATGCCTTAGTTGTTTGTGCACATTTAACAGCTTTGGGTGGTAGTTTTTACCCAAAATTTTCACACAATTAAACATTCACACTCGACCAACCTCACCCATCAAGCAACATAAGTTTTCAAGCACCAATTTGCAACTTAGTTCTTGAAAAACTTGAACCCAAAAGAAAACAACACTACAATGGTCGTTATACCAAGAAAACAGGGGGAAAGAGGAAAAATTTAGTTTATAGGAGAGTGAAGATTACATACCTTAGCAATGCAGATGATTGCAAGAAGAATTTAGCCAATTTGTGCACTTCAAATTTCAGTGTCGTTGGGTTCTTTTTACATACCTGACCCATCGCGTTTGTGAAGTGGCTACGCGTACGCGAATGGTGTTTTTCTCCAGGTGTCGCAAACGCGACAGAGACTCACGCGAATGCGTTAGTATCACGCGAACGTGCTGAAGAAAAGTTTTCTGCACTTGCACAGTGCTGGCAGCTACTGGTTTTTGCACTCCGGAACAACCCGACCTACTCAAATCAACTCCAAAACATCTGAAACTTGGCAGATTAGTAACAAATAATATTCTAAGCTATTCTAAAAAAGAAAATTCGAAAAACGATGAAAATGTTTGTAAAATCGATGGGTTGCCTCCCACCAAGCGCTCATTTAACGTCGTGGCACGATGCAAACAACATTACCACTTTTCTCGGCACTTGGATGATATGAATTGGGCCCCTAGCTTGGAATCAAGCTTGTGACCACGAGCGATGGGCGGTGGTAATTGCATGTTCGAGCCAATGCTTAAAATTTTCATTTTGCACTTCTTGGCTTTCAAGTGAGGAATGTCGTTTTGATTTCTTGCCTCCTCAAACTGTAAAATGTATGGCCAAACTTGTTCCTCCTCGCATTCCTTCATTGATTCATGTGGTTCAACTCTCGTGTAACCACACAATTCCAAGGTTGAAAAATGCTTGGAATGTGACTTTAAGCCTACACTTTGCAATTCTTCTAATTTGACATCCTCTTTTTCCCCCGGATTAGAGTCAACATCAAGCACATTAGCATTCACACCGATTGACTCCAATTTCATATTTTTGCCGGCATCAACAACACTCATTGAGTTGGTTGGCGGATGTTCATCCATTTGTGAGTGCAATCCGTGGAGTGCAAAATCATTTTGGAGATTAGTCTCCAAGAGATGTTCCAAGGCACTTTGCTCCTTGTTTCCTTCTTCAAGTAGACACTCAAACATGAGCTTGAACTCTCCACTTTGGCCATGCTCCACTTCTACCAATTCCATAGCCCTATAATTCTTACCAAAACAAGTAGAATCATCATAGTGGGGTCTTGGGGAAGGGACTAACAAATAAGCACAATCATCCCAATGACCTTTTTGGAAACCACACTTATCACAAATACTCCACTCATGGTTTTGGAATTATGCGCACAATCCACCCCCGGGAGAATTTAAACAATTTTGCCATGAATGTGGTCCTCCACAATAAGGTCAAGGATCATCAAAATATGAACAACTACCATCCGACCCATTTTCATTATATGATGCCATTTTTCAAAATTAAGAAAATAAACAAGAAACAAACACTAAAAATAGGCCCAAGCTAAGAAGAATAATTACACAAATATTCACAAGTTTGGACCAAAGCACTTTCGCTTACTTCTCAAACAACCTAAATTACGCCAAATTGTTCCCCGGCAACGGCGGCATTTTTTGGTAACATCCAATTCCACCGCTAAAAAAGAAATAGACATGGTCATACGCAATATATTTACCCAACTATGAGTCGGGGTCGAATCCCACAGAGAACAATATGTAGGCAATTAGGAATGCAAGAAAATTATCGCTTGTCGCGCTAAGCCAAACACTTAAGATTTTGGGTTTTGGAAAATGTTTATGTCTAAATGCAAAAATGTAAACTAACCTAGAAAGCAAATAAAATGATCAATGGCTACAAGTATGAATGCATCGGGAATTACACTTAAGTAACCATCCAATGTATTTCACGATTTACAAATATGAGCGAGTTTATGTTAATTAGCCATGGATAATAATTCTTAATTAGCTTCTTCCGAAGACTAACAAGACTTCCCAATTGAATTATCCCTAATCACAATTAGAAGATTAAGCGCACCCGATAGGCTACAAGTAGTTCAATCCTATCCCTAGGTCGGATCTATAAAGTGAGGGTTAACGCCTCAAGTTCTTGTTAAATAATCTTTCCCAACTCCGAATTATCTTTCCCAAAATTAATTCAAAGTAAAATGGGCGAGTCCTAGAGTTAGCTTTTCTCTTTGGAAACATTAAAGAATAGGAATCATTAAAGTAACAATAACTCACTTCATAAATATACAAAAATCATTCAATACATAAGCACAACAAGGTATTTAATCCACACTTTAAATATGAATATTCCCATAAACAAGATTCAAGAGTTGGAAATAAATACTACACACTTAGATATACAATACAAAGCAAGGAAATGAAGAAATAAACATAAATGGGTAAGAAATCCTTAACCACAAGCTTTAATCTTCAAGACCCAAGTGTGTGTGCAAAACTCTAGCCTTCAAACTTGTTCTCTCTAAGCCAAAAAAATGTCCAAGATGCCAAAAGATGATAAAAGATGAAGAGAGATCTGTTTGGACGAGTATATAATTTATTTGGGATGGAAAATGTAAAATTACAAAACTGCCCAGTCTTCATGCCGGATTTGTTCATCGCGTCCGCGTGCCTACCTTCGCGTTCGCGATGACTAAGAGTTTTTGGTCAACGCGTTCCCGTACAATCCTTCACGTTCGCGTAGTTTACTGTCATTGAACATCGCGTTCGCGTGTATTACGTCGCGTTCGCGAATGTCCTTTTCATCCTGCATCGCGTTCGCACCATTGAACATCGCGTTCGCGTCGCTTGGGCTACTGATCCATCGCGTTCGCGACACCTCTGTCATGTTCGCGAAGGGTATTTCACCTGGGCAGATTATTTGTCCATTTTAGCTCATTTTTGTCTTGTTTTCACTTGGTTTCTTCACCATTACTTCTAAATCACATACCACCTGCAAAATAGAAGTAAATGGCATCAAACACACGATTTTATTGCTTAAACATAGCAAAAGTATCGATTTAAAGACAAGATGAGATGGTAAAATACCAACTCATCACATAGGACTTGTAAAATTCCCACATCCGATTCGTAAATAGACAGGCTTGACCCGACTCTCAGACTGTCTTATAATAAGATAGTCATAATAGTCTAGTGCTAAGGCCTAAAAAGAAAATGAGCAAAATCTTCCTCCTTCAGGTGTGGCTTAGCGTTAGGAAGTTCTTATCGAATACGTTGTGAGGGACAAGACACAAGCAACTGACATAGTGAATGTTCGAGGAGTCAATAAGTGCTTCACTTTACAGTAAAGGAAGACGAATCTGCGAAAGGAAAGGTAACTGAAAGCGTATCCGCTTTGGGACTTGAAGGATTTTCTGTTTTGACCTTCCTGAGCACGATAGGCGTAACGATCTGGGCACTGTCTCGGAGAGAGGCTCGGTGAAATAGACATCTCTGTGAAGATGCGGACTACCTCCACCTCGACAGAAAGACCGATTGAAGCTTAACTATTCCCTGGGATTGGCTTTGGGCTTTTCATGCACAGCTTAGGTGGAGGGCGAAGAAGGCCTCCTTCCGGGGGGCTGAGCCATCAGTGAGATACCACTTTGAAAGAGCTAGAATTCTAACCTTGTGTCAGTACCTATAAGCCAAGGGACACTCTCAGGTAGACGGGCGTAGGGGGCCCACACCAATCCATCCCGAACTTGGTGGTTAAGATATACTGCAGAAATTGAGAATAGATCATGATGAAACCAAAGATCTTTCTTTTTCCCCTCCCTTTCTTTGAACCTTGTCAATGATCGAACTTAAAGATATGAACTGAGTGCCATTTGATAAGTAAATAAGAACAAAGGAGAGGGATATGGAAAGAATGATGTAATGAAAGAGGAAGTCATTGCTAGTAGTGACGACTTGTCACAATCCATTGGTTCAGATAGAATCCATGTCCTAGGTGTAATAAAAAACAATATTTTCGCTAAGCGTATATAATAAAATAGAGTGAAAAGGTCCACCATGAAACCAAGGGGGTACTAACTAATAGTTGAGTCCTCTCCGAACCGCAGGTGATAGTTTCCCATCATACGGCTCACCAACTTCACTTGCCTATATGGGATGCTCGCTCCGGGCAGGGTCGGATCACTTACAATACACGGGCTCTACGAAGGAAGGGGTTGGGTTAGGAGCGTTTTAAATATGATTCTTTTCCTGTATTTGTTCAATGAGAAATGCGAGTCTGTTTTGTCCACTTTATTCATCCCCCTATATTAAAATGATCAAAAAGGAAGGCGAGTTTGCTTCTTATTCCCATGTTTGATCTATTCCATCTCTGCCTGGATCGTTGTCACCTATGTTGAAGAAAGGTTTGGAACCCTGTAGAGAATGAAAATGGGCCAACGATCTTCCTCTCAACCGTGCTTTTCGAGGCTCCCCCCTGAATATGTAAGGCCCCGTTAGCCTGGGCGAAGATGGGGATAAAGAGTAAGGATTGAAGCACCCTTAGCTCTGCCAGGCACTGGACAGGGGTTAGCTCTGCAAATGTGTAGAGCCAAGTGTAGTGTGGTGTAGTAGTAGGCACTTCTAGGCCCCTTCCCGGCTACTGGATCACTCCAGTGCTTCGTGTACTATGGACCATCTACCATCCATTGCAGTAGAGCCGTTTCAGGAGTGAGGGGGGGGGGAGGGGGGCTAAGCGAAGTTCTTTGAATCAAACGTTGAATGAAATCGATTCTTTTTTAGATATAAAAATCTAAATTGGATAAGATAGATACATGGATATATCTTTCTATTCATATATATTACTAATCAAATGGATTTTTATAGTGTTGTAGCGTAGCAAGAAGCCCTAAATCCTTGATTTGGCCAGGAAAGACTGCACTGCTTTGGGCCCAGGAAGCGAAGGGAATGAGCTTGGCTTCTTCTCCTCCACACTTCTTTTTCTCCCTGCCCATTCCGCATGTGCTTCACACTCCATTGGCGCTTTGCTCTCCTTTTATTCTTCATTGGACGGTTCGGATGGACTTCGCTGTTCTTTCGCAACTTAAATCGAAAGTGCTATATCACATCGAGATGTCGATTCGGTTTTCGCCACCAATGAGATAGGGAATTTGTAACCCCCTATTTAGACTTTTGGGCCCTTCATCTTTCTGAATCGAGACCCGGCCCAACTCGCGTCATTCCAACAACCGGCGGGGAGCACCTCAGTATACGATCGCGCGCAGTAACTGGGAGTCCTATTACACCTAAGGCCAACTTCAATTCACCAAACCAAGTTTTATCTCATGTAGTCATTGTGGACTCGTACAAGGATATTGAGTAGATGGTTGATGTATCAGACTCGACCCTATATTTTGTAGCATGCATTCCTATCCGTGTCGCAATTGATTCGGTAAGCTACATGTCCGGTGCACGGAGAACTGGCTTCGGTCCCCCAAACTTACTTACTCGTGGCAACGTTCTGGCCGCCCAACGACCTATAATGCTAGTCACTACTCTCACTAGGGCTAGGAAGTAAGCCCCACAACCCAAAGCGGCAAGAAACAAATAGAATTTGCTACAAAAGCCAGCTAACAGGGGTATTCCTGCGTATGAGAACATAGTAATAGAGAAGGTAATAGTCAAAATAGGAATCGTTTTGGCTAGAGCGCCCAAATCAGCTATATATTTGACACGGGTTTGCCGTAATGCTAAAACTATGGCGAATGCATCTATCGTCATTGATGCATAAATAAAGATACCAATTTGTAGTGATTGAATTCCTTCTATGGTTCCACACGAGAAACCAGTACGAATATAACCTATATGTCCAATTGAACTATGAGCTAGAAATCACTTTACTTTTGTTTGGGCCATGGTGGCCAGTGCTCCTAAGATCATAGAAGCAATACTGCAGAAAAAGAAGATTTGTTGTGATGTAGCTCCATAAGAACCATAAATAGAAACACGTGAAATACTAGCAGAAATAGAGATTTTAGGTGCAATAGAAATGAGTTTTGTAACCGGGGTGGGTGAACCCTCAAAGATATCAGGTGCCCACATATATAGAGTCAAAAGATATATGGAGTCCAAAGGGTAGGGGGTTTTCTTCGGGGCTCGAGAGATGGAATAGATAGGGCCCCACAAGTTTTGAATTCGTCGCTGGGGAATTCACACGAAAGGGAACGAGGAATTGTCAACGAAAAAAGTGCTCTCTGAACCGAACGTGAAAGTAGTTTTCCATCAGACGGCTTTTCCTGTAACTCTACTCTCGACTTGGATTATATATCCAACAAAGTCCAATCTCGGCCACTCCACACGCTGTCTAGCAGAGACGTGGTTATCTGAAGTGGATTCTCTCTTTTGTAGTAGTTGTCGAACCTGCTGTGCCCCATCGACTAAGAAGGGGGCGGACATAGCAGCTACATGGACCCCTTCCTTTATATTGTAGCCAGCGCTTTCCCGGGCCGAGCCGGAATTTTTTATTACAAAGGGCAAGCAAAGCCCGAAGGCAGCTATCCCAATAGGAAGGGCGGAACGAGGAGAGGTCCCGGTAATTATACCACGACGGTCAAAAAAAGTGTGTTCCATTCAGATTAGACATTCCCTTATCTGAACTTGGTGGGCATTCTTTCCAGCCTTAGTAAAATAGGGGGTGGGTTTGGCTTTTGAATATAGGCTCCAATAGAATTTGAAGGGTCCTAGCTACGCCATGCGTTCAATACAAAATCTGGAAAGCTGCAGGGATGACAAAAAGAGGGCGCTTTCCTGTGTTGCACTGAAAAAAAGGACCTAAGAGACGAGCGTCATCTTTTAGGTTTCTTCCTCCCGCGCCCGTTGCCGCCCGCTCGCGTTAGATGGGAAGATTAGCAAAGCGAGAAAAGAAAGAGGGAAGGGGAGCAGCATCTTATTCTCTTCGCGAGAACTTCCAGATTGTAGAAGCATTCGGAACGGGCTCCGCGTTCATTTTGTTGCCAGAAACGATCCATTCCATTCGGGGCTTCGGGGAACCCAAAAACGAAGTCTTTTGACTTGAGAATCAATGATAGATAGACAAGAGATAGATAAACGATATATATATATATTTCTCACAAAAAAATTTTAAGAAAAAGAGCATATGGATCATATCCCCTATATCGAATACTCATTCCAATCTATTGATAGAAAGATCTGCATCAAATACCGGACTTTGCCTTTTTTTAGGAATTACTCATATCCAAAGCAGCTTTTTACAAGGACCCCACACCATACAACTAGTTGGGGGGGCCTGTTCGCCTTTTGAATCAAACAAAGTAAGTAGTAGGGGCTTCATAGCAACTTTCATTCTAAAGGAAAGCGAAGAACCAACCTTTAGTCAATAGGAGCCCTACTTCCCTCTTTCCGACCTCATCACTTCAATTCAAGGGCAAACCCATTTCCTAGTCACCGGGCTGAGCGCACCTTCGGTACTTTAATAGGGCGAGCTATTTGTAGTGACTTCTTTCATTTGGTAGGGCGACGAAAGGCTACTTCAATGACGGAAACAGCCGGAAACTCGAGAGGGTCGCCTTTGGAGAAGCGTTTGTCGGTAACCAAAGCCTCACTCTGATTATGTCGTGAGGCTGACTGAATCCAATCCATAAACCTGGAAATGAAAGGTTGTTCGTTCCCTTTGGTCAAGTAGGCATATGAACCACTTTGCCTTAGACTCTATTGGAACAAAGCAAAGAAGGAGGCGGAATGGAGAAAGGATAGGGACAAGGGCGGTCTTGCTTGGTGCGAAG
>JASVEL010012452.1:30000-132626 GCA_032618575.1 Nicotiana noctiflora | reverse complement strand
ACAGCCCCCTATAGTTTTTGTTACCGAGATATCTTTTTTTTTTCATTGTTCCCAGGGATTCTTTTGGGAATCTGCTCCGATGCTGCAAACAGTCAAATAGGAACTGAACCCTGTCGCTCTTCTTTCTTTCCGCGCGAGCAGGAAGCACACTAGCAGCGTGCGTTGTGTGATTCTACTGTGTTTTTTGCACTTGACTAGGTGGATAGTTGACAGGAAGATAACTTCGATTCGCCCGGCCAGCAGGCGGGCGGCGTGCTTATCTTATGTGACAACACTACAGAGCGAATTGCTCTTCTAGGCGGGCAGCTGTTTGACAACACTACAGAGAAAGAGGCGCTTTCGTGTAACATACAATGGTCTCAATGCCCTTACGAGGCAGTGATGAGTTTCACGCGCTCAAAGCCTGGCCCGCGCATGGTAAGGAAGATTGGCCGCAATCTGTGCGGTACCACCCACCCTACCCTACCACCTATAGGCGGCCATCCTACAGCCGCCCGAAAAGGAACTGCAGTGATCTTGAATAGGGATCCTACAGCGATAAATAGAATTCCCATAAAAATACCACTAGATCGAGCACCAGTGATTTCCTATCCGGTCAAAATCTTGGCTAATTGATCGAATTGGGTAGCTCCAGTAGACCCATAGATCATGGAACAAATAGGGTGGGTAGGCCTAATCACCACACTACACGTATAGACGCGAAGCCCCCTCGTTACCGTACGTGCGACTCTCACCGCATACGGCTCGCACAAAGACTCCTTAATCCATCCCGAGCCTTTTCTTCCACCTCTCCTCTCCAATCCTCGATCAAACTTGCTTCCCCAAGCGCTATAAAATGGGGGTCTTTCCTTCGCCTATCATACGTATCGGCTTGGCTTCGTCTCGAAACAAGGAGGCATTCTGGCGGACGCATGCATGTAGGAAGGCTGACGACTACATAAGCTAAAAGACTACGACTGCAAGATAGGCCGAAAGTGACTCGCTTATATTCTTATTGGGATTGGATACATATGGGACATCTATAGATCGTAGTAGTTCACCAACCTCTCTAACTAACATACGATACAATTTCACTTCACTGCACGGCCAAGAAAAAAAAGAGCCTCGCTCGGTTGGCCTTCCTACGCTGACGAATGCCTCTTTTCTCTTCTCTGAAGTCCACAACAAACAAGTGGGGGAGGCAAGATTCGAACCTACATAGAAAAACTTCAACAGATTTACAGTCTGTCGCTTTTGACCACTCGGCCACTCTCCCCTTCCCGGGCCGAGGCCTCCCTCAATGGATACTAATTCTAAGAAGGGGGCGGCGCCCTGAATCAATCAAAAAGCTTATTGATTCAATTGAAGGGAACTAAGACGATTAGCTTAGCTAGCGTTCCGGGAGAATCTAGTCATTTAGTCAGTTCATAACTATCTCTGTAAAGCAAGGGGTAAAGCTTCTACGAAAGCTTCCCCCTCATGTAGTCGTCGGCCTTCCCCTCCCCCCCCCATCACTTCTGGCGAAGCTGCGAGTTCATGAGCAAGTGAATGAAGGAGCCATGTTCCTAAAAGAAAATGATCATCTTTCTTTTCTTTTCTTCCCATATCTCTTCAAAGCCCTTGTATAGGTTGGGCGCTAGCGCTTTACTAATATAATTTAAAGTCAGGCTCTTCTGCTGAGCGAAGCTGCGAGCCTACTTAAATATAGCTTACGCTTACCAAGCCTAATCTACAAAAATAGGAACAGTAAGCAAAGCAAGCTTTCCCCCTTCGTTTGTTGTGGGTCGCGCCTCACCGCAGGCACTAAATGAAAGAAATGAGTGGAGATCCTCCTTCCCCCTTGCTAATAACCGAGAACTTCGTTGCCACTAGTAAATTAGACCATCCCCCCAAAAACGAACTAGGAGCCTAAAGAGAAGAGAGTTCAGTCTACAAGAAGCTGGCAGAGCTTTAGCCATTAGACCACATCCATCTATCCTAAATAGTAACCCTTTTCTTGTTCGTTCTTTGAATGACGCTAGTGGAGACAAATTCCTTCCGGCTAATGAAGATACTACTCTAGTCTTTCCAGTGGATCCTTCTTATCCCTAAAAATGGAACGAACCAAGTTAACCTATACGAGACTGAGGAATAAAAACCAACAATCAAATTACCGTTTTTGATGTCCCACGATTCTGCTAGTTTAGAAACAAAGGAGAAGGATAGGGGTCGCTTGGTCAGAAAAGCGAAAACTAAAAAATCTCCCCAAGTAGGATTCGATCCTACGACCAATCGGTTAACAGCCGACTGCTCTACCACTGAGCTACTGAGGAACAATAGACTTAATGTTGGAAGCTGACTATCGTTCTTTGGACCAACCTATGACCGAATAAAAATGAGTTCGTCACTCTTTTTCACATACACTAGGAGAAAAGGTTACGATAGCAAGCCCATCCCCGGCCGGAGAGCCTCCAAGACAAGGAGGCGGCGATCAACCATCCACTCTCGAGATTCATATTGATCAATAGATCTGTGTGTCCTACCAGTTTGCTAAGTAGACTCACTCTACCGAGGGGCAACAAAGGCTGGAACTCTTCCTGCCAAAAACAAGGGACCTACTTCTCATCCTAGGAGTTAGCAGGTATGAAAGAGTCCCCTCTCTGTCTGTCTCTCCGAGTTTCTACTACTAAGTAGCACTTCTGCTATTCAATCATAGAATCGATTCCAATCAAGCTGAAATAAGTAAGCCCTATATATGTTATTAGTAAAGCGCTAACGCCCTATCTATTGTAAGGGGGCCTTTCTTGCTCGTTAGCGCTGTTTTTTGATTGCAACTAGGGCGCCCCTTTTCTTTCTCAATGTAAACTTTCTCGCTTGTTAGTCAAGCTTTGAAGTCCCTACTTTATTTAGATTTATGGGATATTTGAAGAAGCGCTAGTTTTCCACCCTATACGTACACAAGGGGCTGGTCTCGATCTCGCTTGGTGGTACCCATCTCGATGATTGTTGACTCAACATTGAGTTCGTGCTTGATTTGGAGGGCTCTCCCTCCATCCATCGAGTCAAGTAATTCGCTATCAAAAATTGATCTACCGCCTATCTCATGCCATGCTTCTTCTTTCTCCGAATCGGTTCCTAGTGTCAGTCAATCAAGATTCGCCAACAAGAGAGGGAACAGCCTTGACTTTAGGTTAGGCCGGTCTCATCTTTCACGCAATTCCCCTGTCCATCTATTCATCACGCGAGTACGCATCCAGACAGCGCATAGTGAATGAAAAAAGCGTTCATCCTGGATTTTTTTCCTCAAGAAAAATGTATATCAATTGATCCCTATTCATTCGGTCAAAGTCTCCACTTTTCAGACCCCTCTACTAAAAGATGCACCATGTTGATAGGAATCGGCAAAAACCTTCTTGTACACGTCCTCGAGGGCAGCATTCATGCCAATCATCACTACTTTCTCCCAAGGGCATGGTATGGCTTTGTTCTTGGTCTTGTTTAATAGATGTCGAGTGCCGCATTTCCCCGTCCGAGAATCTCCACCTGCTCTAAGTGGGCACGAGCTTGAATCCTTATGTCAACTTGGTTGTTCAAAAGACCGTCTCTCTACCCCTTGCTTCTTCATCGTTTCAAAAGCCCAGACCATTCTTCTGGATATGCATTAGTCCTATTTCAGGTGCAAAGCCTCTTCAATAAAGACCTCTTTTTTTTCTTTCTCCCCCATTTCTCATTTTGTTGATTGAAAGAGAATAAGCAATATCCATTGAGTAAAGAGAGGTTTTTCGGCCGGTTCCCGTTCGCCTTCCCCGTACTCATAGTCCATTAGTGGGTAGGGTGGTCAACATAGAGGGCACCCGCCTCCTTTTTAGACGTGTCCTCGACAACTTGGCGGTTCTTCGGTCTCCACTTTTGGTGGCGGGAGTTCTTGGTCGCTGGGGTTTCCTTTTCCTCAACCAATTTGGTTGTGTCAGCCCTAAGATTGGTCTAACATTTGGTCATGAGCTGGCTAGATTGAAGGTCAGATAGATTTGAGTTCAAGTGGGACAGCACCTTCGATCGACCATATGGCCTATTCTACCCTTATCGAATTCATTCTATTGAAGCGTAATGTAAAAAGCTCCTTCTCATCTTGCATTTCATTGGTTTGGAAGTTCCAGAATGTTGTCAGTGGATTTCTATAACAAAGGAAAGCCTCCTACCCTAATACTATGCCATTTGATTGAAACAAGTTTCGTGCTGCTCACCACTCCTCGAGGCCAAGAACGGGGTCGAACCGTCATTCCAAGATTTGCAGTCCGATACATTTCCAATATATTACCTAGCCAAACCCGCCACCTTATGTGCCAAAGTCAACCGATTGTTCTTCCTTCTTCGCTCCTTCTTTTTCTACACATGCGGCGGCGGCAGAGAAGAGCGGACAACTTCTTTCTCCTTTGCCTTGCTCAAACTTCCTTTTCTTATTGAAAATAGCAAGCCACTCTACTATTGGTACAGAGGCCAGATAGAAGGTTGCTCATCCAGCCCAGCGGATCCATTATTTATACGCCAGTGCAATGTAGCTGAAAAAGGGAAGCCCCTTTTTATTAGTAAGGTATAGGTTGGTTGGGGAAAACTCCAAAACTAGGGTTCCAAAAAGCTTACCTTATATTATAGAAACGTTTGAGAAAGGGGCACCCCTACTATACCCTCATGTGCCTAAGAAGCCGAGGCAATCTCGATTGAAGCCAATTCAACATTTTCCTACTCAATCTTCTTTATAGAAATAGCACTCGATCAAAGGGGAGCATAAGGAAGTTCAGTGGTAGAAACCTCGGAAATCGATCGATGGGAACCACAAGGCTGTCTAGGGCAGGAGAAAACTCATATTAAGCACTGCCCCAGCATCTCAGGAACCTTTTCAATACGGTTCGGATTGCTAGCTCCCGTTCATAGTTTTTCTATAGATGATACACGAGGAATATTTTTATGACGGTTCTTCCTTCTAATGACCGGCATATCTATGATTCTTTTCTCCCAGATGAAGCAACATGCATCGGTCCGTAGAACCTATAAAAAGGAGATGGTTGTGGCGAAAAGTACTCTTGTGCACCTACGTCATTCGGCTCGCGCGCAAGCCCGCCCACTTATGTTATGGAGGAATTGAAATTATTGCTGGGCTGGTTATTGAGAGCCAGCAATTGGCTGTTAGATTTCATCCTGCAACTAGAAGAAGATCGCTTCGGGGTCACTGTGGTGTGGCTGAATGTAGAGCAGTCCGCCCTTACAACCTTTGATCAGTAAATTATTTATAACTTCGAAAGATGTTCAAGGTAGCTTGCGTCCAAGCCACTGCACTAGATGGGCATGTAGTCATAGTAGTCGGCCCTGAATGCCTCTCTTCTTTATTAAAATACTATTTTGGATAAATGGGGAATTACGTCGCTCTTTGATCTACAGAATGAGGCTTAGGAGCTCTCTCTTTTATGGCATAGATCTCTCCATACAAAGAAACCGAATCACAATGGATCGAAGCCCTCCTTTTCCTTCCAATTAGTGAGATTCTATCTTTTACTTGGGAAATTGTGGTCAAGCCCTCCCTTTATTTCTCGGAATCGAGCGGGCAGCAAGAATTAGAATCAACCTATATAACATCTGTTCCCATGTAGTCGGCATTCTAGAAGCAAAGCTTCCCGATCGCCTGCCTCCTTGTGTGGAAATGCTTTTCATGATCGCCAGCTCTTTCCCACCAGCTCGTTCTTTACTAGGCATCTAGGCAAACCCGCCAGGTTAATTAACTCAACGTAAAGAAAGCTCATTAGGTCCAAACTAGGGTAGTGCTTACTAATAGCGAAAGGTTAACATCTCTCCACCCTTATTAGTAGTAGCGAACATCAGGTAACTTCGTGCTGTAAAACAACAGATTGGTAAGGAAAGGCGATGTACTATGAAAGCGCAACTCTATTAGACCTTTATCTGGAAAAAGCTGGAAGAAAGGCGAGAAAGAAAGGTTGCCTACTACTAATAAGGGTGGGTAAGAAAGAGAGGTGAGGTGACTAGCTTAGTAACTTTATTCAATCTAAAAGGTAGGCTCAGTGCCCTATCTGCCTTTAAGTGAAGGGGCACATCCACCGAAGTGTCACTCCCCAAATCGAGGGACATGACCGGTGCCTGACCGGGTTGCCCCAGTCAAGCGGACCTGGGTGCCTTTCACTCCCACGCGTTACCCCTGTGTTGACTGTTTCTCATTAACCAATTATCTTACCAATAAAGACTGATTTCACAATACATAAACATAACCATGTGATTTATTTACTAACAATTCATAATTTATATTTACAACGCCCCATACATATACATAGGCCACAATCCCACAGTTTACATGTCTACAGAGCCTCTAGGATACAAAAAGGGAAATAAAATACTTGCCAGTAACAAGGCCCCGGCTATACCTTACAAAATCCAAAAGAAAGTCTGAAATAAAAGTGGCATGAGCCACACTGTGCCTCGAGGAAGAAAGGGGCTCACCAAAACGGGCAGTGGAAGGAGAAGGATACTACTGCCGATGAGCTGAAGTGCCTGCTACTGATCCACCTACAATCATAACACGAATGTAGCGCCCCGGCAAAAGGGACGTCAGTACACTTGAATTGTACTGGTATGTATGGACAAACTTTGTCCCAAGTAAACTCAAGCCATTAAATTACATCAACAATTTATTAAGCCAACCAACCATGTTTCCACATTTTCCTCATTTCAAATAATTCTCACACAAAGCACTTTCTACAATCAACCAATTTAACAATAACCAATCAATCACGTAAAGAACAAGTAGTCAAACAAAGGGGCAATCAGTGCCCCACAGGTTGCAAACTCTCCTGCTGTCTCCTTTCACAATTTCACATTATTGATTTATGTATCAATTTGTAATAGCGATTTCGATCACTTTCCATCCTTATTTCCCCTGACCACCCTTATTACCTCGGCCACCCTTATCACCCCAACCCACACCTTATTTCACCACGTTGCGGCGCGCAACACGACCCGCCTTACAGTTGAAAACACAACAATTTCAAACAGCAGATAAGGTACTACACACAATTTCAACAAGTTCAAATAAGCAACTTGCACATTGTTTCATGTTCTCAATTACTTCTCAAGCCAATATCACAACCAAGTTACAATGTTTCCACATTCAAGAATATTCACACATGTATATTCAACAATTTTTCATAATTCAAGTGTTTCATCTCTTTCCACAATAAACCAATTCTCAAGTGTTTCATTTTCTTTTCCACAAGGTGCCATATAGGCTATCATAATCATTATTCACAAATTCTTTACCCAATTCAACTCTCGTTTACCTTTCGGTTCATATTTCATACCACAACACTCATAGTTCAACAACAACTTTGAATATCCAACAACAACATCAAATAATCACATACAATTTCTCAAATCAACACATGCCCAAACAATTTTACACATAAGGGCGATTTCACAAGAATCAAAATTAGCCATACATACCGGTGATGAGTTTTCTTCCTACTTTATGATTACCCAAGATATCCTACTCTTGCCAACCTTGTTCTTGAAGACTCTTACTTCTACTCACTTCTTTTTACTAGAAATCAAGTTCAATAATCATGCATGAGTGTAAAAATTCTACTTTTAAAAACTATTATATGAAAACCTCTCTTTACCCAATTAAAACTGAAAATCAAGAAAATAGTTAGGGTTTTTACCTTGAAAATATTGGGGAAGTTGAATCCTTGCCCTAGAATCCCTTGGAATTAAGTAGTTGAAACAATCCTTGAAGATGAAGAACTTCTCTCTCTAAAAACCCTCTCTTCTCTCTCTAATTTTTGGTAAGATAATATGATAAAATGAAGAAGAAGTGTGTTATATTAAAGAAGAGATCGGGTCAAAATGTCACAAAATCTGGGCCGGGGTCGAATATGCGGTCACTATGCGACCGCAGAACCCACATGCGGTCCGCAAAGTGACCGCAAAATGGCCCCAAAGTTTATGCAGGTTCTGTTAAGGAATGCGGTCACTATGCGGACTGCATGTTGATTCTGCGGTCGCAAAAGTGCACCGCAGATTTGACATGCGATCGCATATCGACCGCACTTTTGACACGATTTTGGGCAACTCTCTGGAACGATTTGCGGTCAGAATGCGGTCCGCATGTCAGGTTTGCGGTCGCATTCTTGACCGCATATTTGATACTTTTTCGGAAAAATTATTTCTCTACATTTTTGAAACTTAAATCACTACCAAGGGTCCTAACACATCATTCGGACCATGACACCACATCTACTAGGTTTTATGCACAAAAATTTTACGGGGCCTTACATCCTCCCCCCTTAAGATCATTCGTCCTCGAATGAGGATTTTGAAATAAATGAGTTGGTTTTGAAAGACATGATATGCAACCATCAAAATTTTGACTAACTCTTATATTTTAGAAAAATTTCGCCGGAGTTTCCTTTGTATTATGGACATATCCACCTGTCAGAGGGCCCCCGAAACACATTACCAAACAACAATATACAACTACAACACTTTTCACAACTGGTATACACTTTCTTACCTCAACGAATGCACATATTCCATCACATTATTACAATTGCACATAAACTAGTCACTTCAATGAATTCTTACCTTATTTAACCATTTTAACACACCATGTACACTCAACAAACCATTACCAATCTACACTTACTATTAGTTGCTTATTAAACACGTAAATCTTTATAAGGCTTTCATTTATCAAGAAAGGCTCAAATGACCCAATTGTGACAACACATTAAATTCATTACAAAATGAAGGAGACTTTACTAACACTAAGAGGGAAACAACTTAGGCAAGATGACAGTTACTAGGAGTAGAAGGATCGCCTAATTTCTTCTAAGCTTGATCAAACAAATGGGGGTACTTTCCTTCATCTCTTTCTCTGCTTCCCATGTGGCCTCCTCAACTTGTTGACTTCGCCAGAATACTTTAACAGAGGCAACTTCCTTATTTCTTAACTTACGGACTTGCCTATCAAGAATGGCAACTGGAACATCTTCATATGACAAATCTTCATTAACCTCAATAGCCTCGACTGACATGATTGCGGATGGATTTCCAATCACTTTCTTCAACATGGACACATGGAATACCGAGTGCACTGATGACATCTCAAGAGGCAATTCTAGCCTATAAGCAACTTGACCAATCCTTTGAACGATCCGATATGGACCAACATACCTAGGACTCAATTTCCCTTTCTTTCCGAATCGCATGACTCTCTTCATAGGAGATACCCTCAAGAACACCCAATCATCGACTTGAAACTCCAAATCCCTTCGACGAACGTCTGCATAGGACTGTTGACGACTCTGTGCTGAGATTCACCTGATGAATAACTTTGACCTTTTCCATAGGTTAACTGTGAACTGAGCCCCGCGATCTGAGATGATAGAAAGTGGAGTGCCATGAAGTTTTACTATCTCCTTGATGTACAATCTTGCATATTGCTCCGCGGTATCGGTGGACTTGACAGGCAGGAAGTGAGCTGATTTGGTGAGTCGATCTACTATCACCCATATTGAATCGAACTTATGCTGTGTGCGAGGTAAGCCCACCACGAAATCCATATTGATCATCTCATATTTCCACCTTGGTATTTCTATAATCTGAGTTAATCCACCGGGCCGTTGATGCTCGGCCTTCACTTGTTGACAGTTTGGACATTTAGCTACAAAGCTTTCTATATCCCTTTTCATACCGTTCCACCAATAAATCTCCTTAAGGTCATGATACATGTTCGTGGAACCTAATTGTACAAAATATCTGGAAATATGTGCCTCTGCCATTACCCTTTCCCGAAGTTCGTTCACGTCCGGAACACATAGTCTACCTTGACACCGCATTACACCATCTTTGCTGCTGAGTACAAATGCTGAGGTCTTGTCATTCATAACTACTTCCTTTACCCGAACTAATGCTGGATCCATGGACTGTTTTTCCTTGATTTCCGCGACCAATGATGATTCTGCTCCATTATGCACAAAAATATCCCCCTCGTCTGACGCTGAGATACGAACCCCCAAACTGACTAATTGGTAAACCTCTCGAGCCAGGGGTCTCTGATCCACACCCAAATGAGCCAACTACCCATGGATTTTCGACTAAGAGCGTCGGCTACCACATTTGCCTTCCCTGGATGGTACAATATGTTCATATCATAGCCGTTGAGCAATTCTAACCACCGCCGCTGTCTTAGATTTAGCTCCTTCTGCTTGAACAAATACTGGAGGCTCTTGGGGTCTGAAAACACATCTACATAAACTCCATAAAGATAGTGCCGCCATATTTCAAAGCAAACACAACTGCCGCGAGCTCCAAATCATGTGTCGGATAATTCTTCTCGTGATTTTTTTGAGTTATCTCGAAGCATACGCTATAACCTTTCTGTTTTGCATCAACACACACCCCAAACCAACCCTGGAGGCATAACTATCACCTTAACACTTTACATCATTAGCGGAACATCTTTATTATATCCCTCTTACATAAGACCTTCCACGAATTTAGTTCTACTATAATTTCCTTGATATAGTTACGACCCCATCTGAACCATTTCTACTAACTCTTACGATTCTTATCAAAAGGCATTACTGAGTGAGTTTTCTCATATGACCTCCTATCTCAAATGAATAGCACTGGCTAACTTGCACATATACCCCGAATAACACTAACTTGCACGGCATTGTATCGAATGTAAAGTAGCATTGTGCTCTAACTTTTCTTAACCAACCTCTTCTCCCCATATGTGCATTATAGACTTTAAGAAACTGCACTACTTCCCCTGTGAAATTTCCTACCATCACTCATTACGGTTAAACACCTCTCAAAACGTATATCAACAACCTTTATATGCATATGACTTAGGAAGGGTCACTAGCCTGAGAAGGGTATTCTCTGAAACTTTAAATCCTCCTCAATACTTCAACAACAACTTTTGGTTTCACTCTTAAGTGTAAGGCTTAGTCCACTTGATTCTATCTCGGATGAGTAACTCGCCTTATTCCCCATGTTATAGTTACCAATAAAGTTCCATGATATTGCCGCTTAAGAGTTATCAGGCCAAACACGTCTAGTCTGTCACGAGTTTTCATCCTCTTTCAATCCATTCCGAACCTTTCATTCCCATCTTGATTTGCGGATAGTGCATAATTAATAGCTTTAATGTTCCACACATTTGTCTGCCTCCTGTGAACTTGAAAAATCATTATGTCTTGTTTAATCATTTTACAGTACCACAACCTCACCAACGATAACCTCGCTTCCCATTGTGTGTAGACATGAACTATCTCTAGACCCCTTTAGTCGATATTCAGTGTCATCCAAGTCGGTTGCATTGCGGTTAATCCCTTATAACTTTTATTAACACTTGTGCTTTAGGTGAGTCCACCATTCTGATGCAAAAATTGTTTTAAATGACCATGACCATCTCAATTTAAAGGTTTTCTCCCCATTTCTTCTCACCCCATTCTTCCTAGTTAGTGAATAGCCACGCACTCTTCCATATATTACGTGGTCTCTTACCTTAGGTATTCCATCCGGCTCACCTCTTAACTCTTATTGGGACATATGTAGCAAGGAGTGTTCGTCTGAACATCATTTAACACTTATCTATTTGTAAGGCTCTTTAGAGGCTCTCTATCAAGCCCCAATTACCATCTTGGGTTGTTGTGGCAACACATTCATTTCTCCCACTCGTTTTGGCTTTCTTAGTATCCCGAAACTTTGTTTAAATCACAAATCTATGATTAGCCCATTCTAGGAACTCACAATCTTTCACATTTGACATATGGTACCTCCTTGGGTCCCATTTCTCCCGACCTTATGACAAGTAAAAGTCTCTTTACAAACATACTCTTATTTTCTAGAATCGTTGACCCTATCGGTCACATTGCCATGCGTGAAGAATTTACATTCCTTAATCTCTTTTCTAGACCATTCATGTCTTCACCAAAATATTCAAATATCATAACTACATGGTCTCGCTCTTGTTTCATTGTATTTAAGTAGCCTCACGATGGTCCTCCCTCTCCCACATGGGGATAATATCCTGGATCTTGACACAAGTCTTGAGTTTAGAAACTTTAGGGACATATGCCTCATATATCTATCCCTCTTATATGCATACTCGACTATTAGGAAAATTTAAGTCACCATAGTATTGATCTCATAAGTTCCCTTCTCCTATTCAGCCACGTAGGTATGGGATTCCAAGTCCCCACGCATATCCTTTATGAGTGTAACGCAACTTCGTACATTTCTGGGTCCTTATAACGTTCGTAAGACAAGGGTCTTCTCACCTAGGGTCCAATTGAGTCTCATTTCATAACTTTTTACCTCATATGAGAGACTTACACTCTCCCCATTAATCTCTTAGTCATTATCTCATATATCACGTGCTTATATATAACCAATATTCTTTCACACCTTACGATCAATTATATACTTCTTACACTAACCACGCTTGCTATTTAAGCTTACATATCAATCATCAAATCAATGCCTCTTCGTGCGGGTAATCACTTCTAATCCTTTCCCCAAATAAAGTATACTTGTAGTACTATGTACTTATACTATATATATTCATACAGTTTATTCAACAAGATACATGTGCAATCTCCATAACACCCATGTCTTTTCCCATTGGTCATGACATATGACAACACTACATAAAATAGACGAAAGAGCATTTAAACTTACCTTGAATCTCAACGCACGGGTTACAAAACAATCTTATAGTAAAGCTTTATCGCACGATTTGGAGTGATGAAGAAGGGTAATATTCCTAAATGTCCGTGTAGCCCCCTACTTATATGATGTGGTCGACAACACACCTATAAGAAGGGCACTACTAGACACGGCTCCGAGACATCCTAGGACACTTTAAAAACCATAGGCTCTGATACCAAGTTTGTCACGCCCCAAATCGAGGGACATGACCGGCGCCTGACCGGGTAGCCCCAGTCAAGCGGACCTGGGTGCCTTTCACTCCCACGCGTTACCCCTGTGTTGATTGTTTCTCATTAACCAATTATCTTACCAATAAAGACTGATTTCACAATACATAAACATAACCATGTGATTTATTTACTAACAATTCATAATTTATATTTACAACGCCCATACATATACATAGGCCACAATCCCACAGTTTACATGTCTACAGAGCCTCTAGGATACAAAAGGGAATACAATACTTGCCGGTAACAAGGCCCCGGCTATACCTTACAAAATCCAAAAGAAAGTCGGAAATAAAAGTGGCATGAGCCACACTGTGCCCCGAGGAAGAAAGGGGCTCACCAAAACGGGCAGTGGAAGGAGAAGGATACTACTGCCGATGAGCTGAAGTGCCTGCTACTGATCCACCTACAATCATGATACGAATGTAGCGCCCCCGGCAAAAGGGACGTCAGTACACTTGAATTGTACTAGTATGTATGGACAAACTTTGTCCCAAGTAAACTCAAGCCATAAATTACATCAATAATTTATTAAGCCAGCCAACCATGTTTCCACATTTTCCTCATTTCAAATAATTCTCACACAAAGCACTTTCTACAATCAACCAATTTAACAATAACCAATCAATCACGTAAAGAACAAGTAGTCAAACAAAGGGGCAATCAGTGCCCCACAGGTTGCAAACTCTCCTGCTGTCTCCTTTCACAATTTCACATTATTGATTTATGTATCAATTTTTACTAGCGATTTCGATCGCTTTCCATCCTTATTGCCCCTGACCACCCTTATTACCTCGGCCACCCTTATCACCCCAACCCACACCTTATTTCACCACGTTGCGGCGCGCAACACGACCACGCCTTACAGTTGAAAACACAACAATTTCAAACAGCAGATAAGGTACTACACACAATTTCAACAAGTTCAAATAAGCAACTTGCACATTGTTTCATGTTCTCAATTACTTCTCAAGCCAATATCACAACCAAGTTACAATGTTTCCACATTCAAGAATATTCACACATGTATATTCAACAATTTTTCATAATTCAAGTGTTTCATCTCTTTCCACAATAAACCAATTCTCAAGTGTTTCGTTTTCTTTTCCACAAGGTGCCATATAGGCCATCATAATCATTATTCACAAATTCTTTACCCAATTCAACTCTCATTTACCTTTCGGTTCATATTTCATACCACAACACTCATAGTTCAACAACAACTTTGAATATCCAACAACAACATCAAATAATCACATACAATTTCTCAAATCAACACATGCCCAAACAATTTTACACATAAGGGCGATTTCACAAGAATCAAAATTAGCCATACATACCTGGTGATGAGTTTTCTTCCTACTTTATGATTACCCAAGATATCCTACTCTTGCCAACCTTGTTCTTGAAGACTCTTACTTCTACTCACTTCTTTTTACTAGAAATCAAGTTCAATAATCATGCATGAGTGTAAAAATTCTACTTTTAAAAACTATTATATGAAAACCTCTCTTTACCCAATTAAAACTGAAAATCAAGAAAATAGTTAGGGTTTTTACCTTGAAAATATTGGGGAAGTTGAATCCTTGCCCTAGAATCCCTTGGAATTAAGTAGTTGAAACAATCCTTGAAGATGAAGAACTTCTCTCTCTAAAAACCCTCTCTTCTCTCTCTAATTTTTGGTAAGATAATATGATAAAATGAAGAAGAAGTGTGTTATATTAAAGAAGAGATCGGGTCAAAATGTCACAAAATCTGGGCGGGGTCGAATATGCGGTCACTATGCGACCGCAGAACCCACATGCGGTCCGCAAAGTGACCGCAGAATGGCCTCAAAGTTGAGCAGTTTCTGTTAAGGAATGCGGTCATTATGCGGACCGCATGTCTGATCTGCGGTCGCAAAATGCACCGCAGATTTGACATGCGATCGCATATCGACCGCACATTTGACGGATTTTTGAGAAACTCTCTGGAACGATTTGCGGTCAGAATGCGGTCCGCATGTTGATTTTGCGGTCGCATTCTTGACCGCATATTTGACACTTTTTCGGAAAAATTATTTCTCTACATTTTTGAAACTTAAATCACTACCAAGGGTCCGAACCATCATTCGGACCATTGAAACTTACATTCTACGCATTCCTAACACATCATTCGGACCATGACACCACATCTACTAGGTTTTATGCACAAAAATTTTACGGGGCCTTACACGAAGATGGCAGCGGGAAAGACGGGAGCACGAACGAGGTAGCTTATGCTTTTTTTCATCCTCACTACATGGTTTATAGTAGAATCTGGAGAATATGAACTTCTCGCATTCTTCTTTTTGGTCTGTTGTTATGAGCAGCTCTGGTGCTCGATCTAGGGTCTGAGGTATGGGTTGAATAATGATAAAGAAGGTTCGGTGGTTGAATAATTCCCAAGCGGAAAGTCGTATACTTTAAAAGTAGATGGAGTGATCAAGCGGCCCTTCTTGCGCCAACATACATCCAATGCCAAAGAGTGATGCGTCAGTATGAACATGGAACTCCTTATTTCAATCTGGAAACCGAAGGATTGGGGCTGACAGCAAACACTCACTGCATGCTTAAAGGCTTAATCCTGTTCCGGTTCACAAGCATTATACCTTTCTTCTGCAATGATTCCTTTCTGGGATTCCGCGCTTTGAAAAGTCTTTTTTGATGCGTCTGTAATAGCCTATGTGTCCCAAAAGAGAACGTACTACGCCCGGCCCCATTTTCAGTTGATGAGATTAGGATGAAAGGGCTTTCACTATGTCCCCCTTATTCCCAACATGCTATGGTGATCCAGGGCTGTCTCGCGAAGATCTTCGATCCGAACCTTCGCATCTACTCTCTTTTAGAGGATGACCCACACCTTCGATATCGCAAGAATATAGCGATCGAAGAGCTATGGCTCAGCTGCTTCGCATATTACATCGTATTGCCCGAAGGGGGCATGCTGCAAGAGCGTAGGTGAGTGATAAGCATAGGAGGCATGCCCGAAGGGCAGCGATAGCAGTGTGGTTCCATATGCCAACACTAGATTGAAGTCTGCAGGATAGCGGGTACTTCGACTGCCTTGTATCAGGTGAAGAGAAGGGGTGGTAGGCTTAGTAGGGCTCGAACCTACAATATCACCGTTATGAGCGGTACGTTTCAACCAATTAAACTATAAGCCCCTACGGATCTCTACATGCAATTCGCTCACTTCGGGAAGAGCGGACGGAAAGAGAAGGCCTTTGTCCTCTCTGCTTCTTCCTCTTCCCAAGAATGAAGAATTTTATAAAAAATGATTTTCTTTATTTTCGTTTTTTATTTTTGTTTATAGATAGATATATAATATAATATTATCTATCTATTATTATTATATATCTAAATAATATTAAGCAAGCGGCCGTTTCGCGACTCAAACAGCCGGAACGTTTTCCGGCTAAAAGGGGCGGGGGCTTTCTGTTGGCTTGCAATGTCGGTTGTTCGCCTTTAGTTAGAAGTAGAAGTAGAGTGCACCGTTTGCCCCACTCTTTAGAAAAAGTAAAAAAGCATGGATGAAGTAAAAAAAAGTACATAAGGAGTGAGAAAGAAAAACTTGGTTACGGTAACCAAAGGTTAGGCCGACTACTTTAGTAGAGCAACACCTAGAAAAGTTTATTCCTACCCCTTACCCTTTCTTTCAATGTTGCCAATTCCGATAATACTAATGTACCCTCGTGTATACACTTTCTTCCTCCGACTTCTTTAACCACTTCAGAATCTGTCGTATTCGGGAAATCTTGCTTCGTGGCGGAGCATTTAGCAATGTCAGCAGCCTGGTGAGGGCTGGCTGTCTGAGGACATGTTAAGGCAGGGCCTGCTGGGCTTTCTTCTCATGAGATTGGGTGAGGGAATCAGAAAGGGTCTCAAAAACCGGGCGGGCGGGCTTTTGGGCACACAGAAAAATGGAAGTGGGTGGAGGGTGCTTCACAGATAGAGTTGGAGGTTGGTGGTTATAGTGGCTAGGGTGAGTCTTCCTACTCGGCTGGACGCCCGTTTCTAGACAAAGCTGTAGAGGTTACCACCACATCCATTCCCGATAGACTTGATGTTCTTCATAGGCAGGCGGGGTAGAAAATCTTCTCTCAAAAAGAGACAGACCAGAGATGACAGAGGAAGGTATTCGGTTCATAAAAGATACGGCAGTCAGAACAGCTTCAGTCCAAAATTTACTAAGGACAGAAGGAAGCTACAAGCCTTAGCAACCGCTTTCCTACGGACCTTATGTAAAAAAAAACATCGAAGAAAACAAGACACTAAGTTGTTGCGCTAACTCGCTAGCGCTAGCGCACTATGGCTTTTCAGCCTCCTGCAGGTCCCTTCATTCCCTCCGCCTTACACGGACTTAAAAGAGTACCTAAGGCGGATTAGTGGTTTATTTTCAAAAGGGATTTTATTTACCGTAGCTTTTAGACAGCTAACAGCTAAGCCACTAATCATACAACTAATAAAAATAAAGTCGGTCACTACTGAGACAGCTCATAAAAGTCGTTTCAGGTTCAAGGGCTAAAGCTTCTCTTATGAGAATCCCTTTGCTACACTCGACTTAAAGGCACCTACGAACTCACTCATAAGGAAACTCATCAAGTAGGTCTTTCGAGTCTTTCAAGTACTAGCGAAGCTTTAATTGAAGAACTTTAGGTGCCCTTTCATTTGGACCCCTGGGTACCTTCTCCGCACTTACAATTAAGCATTTCAAGTAGATAAGATCATAAAAGAAGAAATGGGAAGGAGTACTTCCATTATGCGCTATTATTTTAATCCGAAAGTCAATCATTCCCAGCTTTGATATGAAGGTATGGGGGAGATCAAAAGGGAGTATGTTAGTCAAATAGAGGGCTCTCACGAGGGTGTAGTCCACGGCTTTAGCCTTAAGCTAGGTTGGGCTGTAGTTCTTGTATTGGGCGAACCCAAGCATTAAATAGCGCCATTTAGTGGCGTGCAGGGAGTAGTCATCTTGTTGCTAGTAGGTGCGACTATGTGAGTTGACAACAATACACCACAGTATGTGTGAGTCAAGATTTTAATTAGTGATCCGAAGGAGCAATTTGAATTACTGCAGACTTGTTTCCTCCCATATACCCCTGCTGATGCGTATTTCCTACCATTGAAGAAAATAGAGAAAACTGCTAATCCTACCCACGTCGTAAGTGGATGCCCTACCCGATCCATTTCAAATCTAGCCGTAGGTCTTCGAGCCTTGTTATGGACTAAAGTCTTAAATAAACGCGACCCCAATCCCTCCCCAGCCCAGGTCAAAGGTCTTCCCACCCGTTTTTTTAGGGATAGAGTCAAGTTCGTTACGGTCAGCAAATCAGCTCTGCATCGTATCAATAGCGATTCAGATCATCTCCCCAAGCCTGCCTAACCTAATTTTGTGTGAGCAATCAATCGTGACAAGTCGACCGATCCATAATGAAAGCACCTGTAGATAGAAGTCGTTTGTTGACCGGTGGAGTCATCCTCAATGCCGTTTAGGCTCTCCAGTTAAGTGGGTTGTCTGCCGCCTTTCTTTCCCATGCCCAAGATGGCCTTATGGTCAACTTCTATTCTGCTTGTTGGAAATTTTGTCCAGATCTCTTCCCGGGTTAACCCACTCAATATCCGAGAGAGCGTAGGCTTTTGGCGGCCGCAGAGACGGCGGATAAGGCAGCGGATGATACATACTTGAAAAAAAGCAGATCATAGATAAGTTTTTTCATGCCTCGACTCTCCCTCGGTTCGTTCGGAAATCATGGTAGTCTTTTCATGGAGATTATTGGGAACGGAAATGTGCCTGGGGTTAAGAACAACGACAAAACTGCCTTCTGTCTGTTGCCATAGAATGTATTGGTAGGGACTGTTTTATGCTTGGAAAGCCCGTTCTGCGCTCTCTATCCCCTTTTTTGAGGGTCCCCATGAACCGCTTTTTAGTATTCGTGTTCGCCTTCCTTCTTCCTTCCCTTCCACACGGAAGGATCATGGGGTTCTCCCAACATACATATCCGGGGGTGCAACTGTTTAGTAGGCAAGGATCAGAACGGGCGGATCCTAGGTCAAATTCCTGATCTATTTGTTTCTGCCTTAGAGGATTGAGCTTTTTGAGAGCGCCGCCCTGCGATTGAATGGCGGATTTCAATGATGAAGAGAAAAGTATAGTTCTCTTTTCATTTGAAAGGGGAATGGATGACTTATTGAAAGTGATTACGGAAGAACCTTTTCATAGAGGAGAGCGATAGGCCAGTTTGAAGAGCAAGCTTGAAAATAAATGGAAAGGTCATTCATTCATAGCAGAAAAAGCGCCCACTCACTCGTATTTGATATGGCAGGCGGGGGGCTCTCTATCCTTAAGATAAGATTTTTTTCATTCTTAAAAGCCTTGTTTCATAGATAATCAGTAGTATTCCTATCGCTAGGTATTATGAGTAAAAGGGGGAGGACTTGATGTGACTACTATTAGACCTCAAACCCCGAGAGACTCTACAATCATTATGAGCGGGTAACCCTTTTCCTTCACTTCTATAGAGAGGTTGCCCCTTTCTCCCCGGGTTGTTCACTCACTCCCAGTGCCTACCATTTCTATATACTTTTGAAAATAGAGAGGTAGTCGCAGCAGGAGAAGCACCTCTAAACCCCTGAGATGACTCGACCCCGATCGGTCAATCTACTGTCATTGCTATCTCGTGCGCGAAGGGTTGCTCATGCTTCCCTAATGTCACGCATTTTTTAGGTCATTAGTCAACTGCTCCCTGGACAATGAAATATGGGTGACTTCACATTGTTTCCTGACACACCTATCTTTGTTTTAGGGAAATCCTCTCCCTGTTTAGGAGGATGCTGCACCTTGCACTTGTGAGAGTGTGATATATAACTCTTAGCTCAGCACGTGATTGTGTACCCCGAAAATGGAAGCTGCATGTCTTCGCCCGCTCCCGATTCATGGTAAAACACGGGATTACGGCTGAAAAGCGGAGTTTCCGCTAGGCGAAGGAGCTCACATAATATGGTAACTCTCTATGGGCAAGAAGCAAGGGCGCAGCTGCTGCGCGAAAGCCGGTCTTATATTCTATTATATTAGTAAAGGGCCTTTAGGCTTGACTAATAAGATATATAGGGCTTTTCCCTTTACTAGTAAGAGGAAAAGATCATCAGCTTTTAGTCATCTATCTCGCTACCTACTCCTTTTGCAAAAAGCTTTGGGATAAGATCAGACTCGAGAAATAGTCTACTTCAAGGCTGCAGGGAGGAATACGCTATGCATGTGGTCATCACTATTTATCATGTCAAGACTGAATTTTGGTTTATTTTTATGGTGATAAAAAAGATTCGATGAAAATCGGGCATACATTCGAGATAGAGAATGATCAGTTCGTGTCTGGGTCAAGGGGACGGGTGACCTGAACCCTCTTCCTCCTGTAAGAGCTATCTAACCTCTGTTGTCTTGCTATAATATAGTCTTACTCGCTCTTACCTCCCTGCCTGTTTTTGTTTCTTTCTTTTTTTAGAATACCTGCCGTGCTGCCTCTACTCTCGTTCGGGCCCCAGGAATCCCTTGCTTTTGGCTAAGGTCTTTATTTACCTTTTTTCATTCCCCTCTCAAAACTACAAGTTAACAAACACTACTGGAATGGCACGACAACAATATCATAACAGATATACTTACCGACAAGAGAGAGCGAGACTGACCTACCCAAGAAAGAGAACGCAAGAGTGACTCCCCCTATCACTTGAAGGCCGGAAGAAAAAGATTTCCCACGGCTGCCTTGACTCCTTCAGTTGGAACATAACCCAGCCTATAAGTTGCCTTGTGATTCACAAAGTTTGGTGACCCCTTGCTCTTTCTTCCCCAAGCCAAGTCCAGGAAAATGTCGTATCTCTATATGAGCCACGTAATGATTTGCATATGATAAAAACAAAGGGGCACCCTTTCTATAGCATTAACAAACTGGAACCCGAAAAGATTAAATCCTGCATTGTCATCCTTCACCTCGAAGAAAGCTATCTCCCTATCAGCATCTCCATGGATAGTAAGAATTCCCCCATCTCTTGGCATCTTGATCTTTTGTTGTAACGAAGAAGGAAGAGCACCCAAAGGCATGGTTACATGGCTTACCCAGTAATAGATTCGAAGAAGCAGGGATATCTAGCACGTGGAATTCAATATTCGCAATGCAACCACTGGCCCTCACTCAACCCTCGACTGCTTCATAGCCTCTTTCTAGGCTGCGTTTGACTTCTTCAAAGACGTAAGACAACCGGAATCTTTTCTCCCTAGATAAGTCTCATTCGATGTCGCAACCGATGCTTAAAATATCTTCTTCTATCTTCTCAATCTTCGATCGATCATTCTCTATTTCATAGAGGAGAGGGTTCCCAGCTAACAAGGAAGCGGGATTCAAAATAGAGGTAAATTCTAAACTGGACCGAGATGGCCTATACACCAATTGACTGGCACCATTCCTGAATAAACGAAGATCATTGCAAGAAGACCCCCCACCAAGACGTGTAAATGGTAGAAATTTTATAGCAGTAGAATGAACCTTGGGCTTGACATGACAGCACCTCTCGGCTCTCTTTCAAGATGAACAATGCGGCTAAGCGTGCATCTGGGGCGGATGTGCCGATGGATGGAGGTGGCTGCATGATGCATCTAAGAGTTTAGTTCCATGAGACTGAATAACATGGCCTGAAACGAAGTAAACTCACTTTGCTTAACACATGGCAGTAGAGCAGGACTTCTTTCTCACACTCACCTCTCATCCAACATGGTTCGCACCAGCGTTATTTGACTCGCTTAGTCCATCGCTGCTTGGATCTACTTCAACCACTACAACCTGACGGTTCCCTTGCAGCTAAAAGAATAAGATAGAACACATTTTCTAACATCAGGAGATGAAAGCAGTCACGCAGGCAACAAAGTCGACTATTCGTCTTCACTTCCTCAAAAGTGCTAAAAAGAGCCACTGGGCGCACACCCTTCCCCAAGGGACTAAACGCATTCATTTATCTTTCAAAGAGCTTATTCGAGAACAACCTATTCTAAAAGAAACCTATTTGAATTGGAAAACTGCTTCTTTTAGGGATGACTATTCTGCAGCGGTAATTGCAAACAGAAAAGGGGGATTCGTTTGAATAGCCCTATTGACCAGGAGAGTCAGTATTACCGCAGCTTTGACTCTGTTGCAGGTATGAAGTGAGTTCCTTACCATGAAAAAGATTTCAATGGGACCAGGAAGACAACCGACCACTGGAACTTGCTTTGCTCTCGCTCCGCTCGTTTCCACCTGTCTTCTTCCCACTATAGTGAAAGATCTTTTACTTCACCATAGCAAGAACCTCGCTATCCTTAGAGGCTAGTTAGTCTAACCACAGGGGTCCCGTCCTTCTTTCCCACCCACCGTAAACTCTTACTACCTTCAATATTATCAAGAATATTTAGACCTTATAACTCTCAATCAAACCTTTGATCTCACGCAAAATTTTACTATTGGGATTTCCTATACAGGCCTACGACCTCTTAATATGCTATAACCACTGTTGATTAGAGTCGAAATGATTCAGATCGGCAAAGTAGGCATCAATACCTCTGCCAATATCGGCATCTTCTTCTATCTGAAGGGGAAGGTTCCTTTGCTTATATAAAGAGAGAGTTTCTTCTATAATGGTCTTTATCTTGCTTTCGCAGAGGTCAAAGTGTTTTTCTATAGACCTCCACTCCTTAGACGAAATAAGATCTTTCCTTTCCTTTTTTCCAAAGCTGCCCAAATCTCATTCTGTGAGACTTTGCCTTCGACCACCGAAGTTCCTTCAACGGGTAGATTCCCGGGAACCTGCAGTAGCCCCTCTTGCCCCGCGTTCGACATAATTTGAACGACCTCTAAAAAGAGTTCTACGGCCTGTAGAAGTTCATTAAACATGATGGTTTGGTGAATTCTTTGACTGCTCTTCTCCCCCCAAACAAAAAGAGAGACTTTTTTAGATATATGTAGTTGCTTGGTTGTTGACCAAGGAAAAACATGGGAATAATTGGACGTAACATTCTTTAATCTCTTATTTACGATAAAACTAGTTAGATGAAAACAGCGCTCCTAAATGAAGCCTTTCTATTATATATATATGATATATGATACCACCTGCCACAAAGAATCTAATTTATATCTTCGAATCGCAAAAAGTCTGGTTTGAAGTGAAGGAACCCACGGGGCGGTAACTAGAAGGAAGGAATTCAAACCCGACATTTAGCCATTCGGAGAAGAGTTGAGTTGCACTAAGAGACTTACAATTAAGTTCACTCAACTTTGCGGCGACAGTCCGGACTCACGGTTGGAGGGGAAGAAAAGTGTTGTTTTGTCGCAATAGCTATTGAGATTGGTCGAGTTCCAGCGGGTATCGGATCTTTGCAGCCGCACGTGCGAGCGGGACGATTCCCACCTCCATACTTAAGTTTCACGGATTCCACAAGATTCTTTTGGAAAGCCTATGATGCTCTGGAACACATACAGAAAGTTACCTACCGCTGACGCCTACCATCAAGCTAGTAGACTTAACATATGGGCGTGATAGCTTGAAGAAGGAGTACCGAGATCAAGGCCCTTCTTATTTGACTTTGACTCTGCTGGAACTGGATGGCTTCTGTTTTTTATGGCACTTCTGTATGTAATATTGTTCTTACTGCCTTCCTAAAGAGCTATGCGACATCACAGATCAAGCTTTCCGAGTTGTTTATTTCCAAAACGAAACACCCTACATTTTCGTCGACTCTATATCTAGATCTTTATTTAGAGGGTGGTAGCCATATACCCTTTAGCTTCCACTTTACCATCAGATGCTTTTCTAGCTTCTCGGAAGGGGTCTAGATCATGTTGCCGAAGCTCATAATTCTGGGTTTCGTGTATAAATGCTTCTAGATTAGTGTTAAGGGTGTGGTCGAAAATCATGCTTGACTGACCGACTTCATTGAAGGCGTATTTTGTTCTGGGTGGTGTTTCAGTAATTATGAGTGGCCTCTAAAGTCTTGGTAGCCTTTAGTCACTTTTGCTTACCTATCTTTTCCCATACGACTATAACCTTCCCCTGATCTACGATCACCCTAGTTTGCACTTTTTTGTAAAAGTTTGTTGGTTCGGCAAATTATTAAGTGGCAGCTCTTTCTACAGATTTGTCTGCTGATGAGGATTCTGATGTTTCGGATGGAGATAGTTATGATGATGCTGATGCCAAGGCTTATTCCACTATGGATACAAAAAGATAGAAAAGCAATTATTCCTCCTTTTCGGGATTTCTAAATTCATTTTATTCCTTCCCTGAGCCCATCTTTAGCCCTTTCTTCAACTACTATTGTGGTAGGAACACATTCTTCGAGCAGGAGAACATTCTGATTTGAAAGAAAGTAAAAGGGGCAGAGGGCTCGTAGTACCCCCTTTGATTGATCCAGGCTTTTCTTCGCTTCGGTAGTGAATCACCTACTAAAGGGGCAGGCCTGCACGCCTTATTTGAGACTACTAAGGCAGGCGGTGGACTCTTTCATTAGGTAAGGGAAGAAGGGGCCTAAGAACGGCAAATGTCGTACACTTAAGTGGCAAAGGAAAGCGAGACCTTACCTTTTTTTCCAGGCCTGTTCGAACATACGGTTCCTGCGGAAGATCAAGTTGGTGAGCCGTGTGATGGGAAACCTTCCCGCACG
This sequence comes from Nicotiana noctiflora, assembly GCA_032618575.1. Classification (NCBI taxonomy): domain Eukaryota; kingdom Viridiplantae; phylum Streptophyta; class Magnoliopsida; order Solanales; family Solanaceae; genus Nicotiana; species Nicotiana noctiflora. Next base: position 107,958 of record JASVEL010012452.1, on the reverse strand, counting down.
GTTCGGAGAGAACTGAATTAGAATGAGAGGTTTACCACTACATCATTGCATGCGAGGGGAGCTTGCTCGATTCGCAGATTGGTCCGACTCGTAATTCACTTCTGACCCCGTGTTCGATAGCCTGACCGTAGTGATGTTGATTGTGGTTACATTCATAAGTAGCTTGGTCCATCTTTATTCCATTTCATATATGTCCGAGGATCCGCATAGCCCTCGATTTATGTGTTGTTTATCCATTCCTACTTTTTTTATGCCAATGTTGGTGACTGAGATAACTCTCTTCAATTATTCCTGGGATGGGAGGGAGTAGGTCTTGCTTCATATTTGTTAATTCATTTCTAGTTTACACGACCTCAATCAGATAAAGTAGCTATAAAAGCTATGTTTGTCAATTGAGTAGGTGATTTTGGATTAGCTCCTACGATTATGGGTTGTTTTACTCTATTTCAAACAGTAGACTTTTCAACCATTTTTGCTCGTGCTAGTGCCCCCAAAAATTCTTGGATTTCTTGCAATATGAGATTGAATGCCATAAATATTATTTGTATTTTACTTTTCATTGGTGCTGTTAGGAAATCTGCACAGATAGGATCGCATACTTGGTCACCTGATGCTATGGAGTGTCCCACTCCAGTATCCGCTTTGATTCATGCAGCTACTATGGTAACAGCTGGCATTTTCATGATAGCAAGGTGCTCCCCTTTATTTGAATACACACCTACGACTTTGATTATTATTACTTTTGCAGGAGCTATGACGTCATTCCTTGCGGCAACCACGGGAATATTACAGAATGATCTAAAGAGGGTCATAGCTTATTCAACTTGCAATCAATTATGCTATATGATCTTTGCTTGCGGCATCTCTAAATATTCGGTTAGCGTCTTTCACTTAATGAATCACGTGTTTTTCAAAGCATTACTATTCCTGAGTGCAGGTTCGGTGATTCATGCCATGTCGGATGAGCAAGATATACGGAAGATGGGGGGGCTTGCCTCCTCATTCCCTTTTACCTATGCCATGATGCTCATGGGCAGCTTATCTCTAATTGGATTTCCTTTTCTAACTAGATTTTATTCCAAAGATGTGATCTTAGAGCTTGCTTACACTAAGTATACCATCAGTGGGAACTTTGCTTTCTGGTTGGGAAGTGTCTCTGTCCTTTTCACTTCTTATTACTCCTTTCGTTCACTTTTTCTAACATGTTTAGTACCAACTAATTCATTCGTCCGAGACATCTTACAATGTCATGATGCGCCCATTCCTATGGCCATTCCTTTAATACTTCCGGCTCTCGGGAGTCTCTTTGTAGGATACTTGGCCAAAGTGTGACCTGTTAGCCCATAAGTAAGTACTGTGATGAAGCGGCTGTTGCTCACCCGACACGATCATACGAGGTCACAATTCACCCAACACGATCATCCGGGGTGAACAAGAATGGGGATCGGATGCGGGCGAAATTCCCACCAATGGCTGAGATGTTCAGTCGACTCCCTCCCCCTTTGTGGTTGTCGATCTTTCACTATAGTGGGAAGAAGACAGGTGGGAGCGAGCGGAGCAAGAGCAAAGCAAGCTCTAGTGGTGGGTTGTCTTGGCGGTCCCAGTTTATCGACATAGTCAGAAGCAATGGCTGTTGTAAATACACAAGTGAAACACGAACGAGTATAGGTTTTGGGGGATGTAATTTCGATATAAACCCGGAAACCCATATCTTTATATACGAAATTACTTCATCATTTTTTAGCCCTTTTTTGTTTGTGCATCTTTCTCCCATGCTTTCCGTTAGTCAACAACCAACCAAAGTGCTCTATACTTCTTCACTACTCGTACAAGCTTGACGGAGTTAAGCTGTATTGAGGGAATTGTTTTGTCTCAATCAATCAAAAATGTTATATATTTCAGGAGCTAGATTAGTTGGCGATGAACAAGTAAGAATTGCCTCAACAAAAATTGATGGAATTGGACCTAAAGAAGCCATTCAGGTTCGTTATCGGTTAGGTATCAGTGGAAACATAAAGATAAAAGAATTAACTAAGTATCAAATCGACCAAATTGAACAAATGATAGGTCAAGATCATGTTGTTCATTGGGAATTGAAGAGGGGAGAACGAGCAGACATCGAACGATTAATTTCGATTTCTTGTTATTGTGGAATTCATCATCAAGATGGATCGCCCTTACGCGGTCAACAAAATCATACTAATGCTAGGACTTGTCGCAAGCTAATTCGGAAATGAAAGAAGTCTACCAAAAGCCCTTGGTACTTGTATGATCAATCGCACTGATAGCTTCAATAGTTCACTGAGATTTTTGTGAATGATCGTGACAGCTGTTCAAATCCTATTCAGCCTGATAAGATATGTCACTGAAACAAAGAGATTCCATTCTGTCTCTGTTTTCGTTTCAGATTTCGAGGATGAGCCGGCCGATCCTAACATCATTTATGAGGAGTCGGATGACGAAGCCTCCTCCTCAGATAAAGATGTCTCCGATGCTACTCTCCCGGCAAGAAAAACTTTTTATATTGTGATGTTTTTGGCGAGTTCGGTCAGGAGGGACCATATTCCTATGGTCCTCTTACCAAGGAATAGAAAGGAAGGACACAGGGCCAAAGCAAGTTGGGTTGGGGTATAGAGCCGTAAGCGCGGTGGGGGGTGACAAAGGACGTGCTCGTACACTTATTAGAAGGATATGAAAAACTACTTATTTGTTGAGAACTTTCACTCCTCTATATTCGAAATATGCCTCTCTAGGGGCATTACGATCTGCAGTTGAAATGGTCCATTATGAAGTCTTTATTGGTCTTATTCTTATTTTGCGCCTTGTGAGGGCGTTTGGATCCACGTAGGCAATCGCTCGGATGTATCCCTAACCCTACCCGGGAATGGTCCGGAGGGAACCGCAGCATGGGGAATGTCCGCATCTTGTCGCAAGGCTCATTTTGAGTTTTGGGTCATAAGGCGGGCAGCTTTATCTGATCAAGGGCCGGGGCACAAGGGTCCTGGTACTATCTAGGTGCTAAGAACCCCGGAGGTGACTGCAATGAGCAGAAATCTCACTCACGGGCCTAAACGACGAGAAAAATCTCGAACGTGAGAGCAATGGGTCACCCAACGAATGGATGAGCTCAAAGGGGGGAGGGAGGCAAGAACCATGCTTTCAGAGACCTAACCCAACCCGGTTCGAATCTTATCTGAACTGTGAGAATAACTGACTAACCCGTGCCATAAGGGGTTATTCTCCAAATGGGACAGGGCCAAGCCTTTAGGTTGTTTAAGTAGGTTGGGTAACAGATCGGCCATAGGAGTACTCCGGGATATAAACCAGGGCAACAAAAGTGGAGTATACGACGATGCCGCCCCTTTTCATTTCGTGGAAGTCCCCGGCAGAGGAAAGGGCCGTAGGTGATGGTGCGTTCTGCTTTTTATGATGAGAGGGGTGTCAAAATCCTTTCTATTGGTTCATGTGTGGCAACTGGTATAGATGATGAAAGGTGGACGACTTTTTCGGGGCCTATTCTCTTAATAGGCGGCAAAGAGAAATAGGAAAGGGGCCGAGCTAACTGATGAGTGCCTTTTTAGCCTTTATTTAAAAGGCTCTCATGTGGAGCTAACATGGCTGGCTACATTCAAGTATAGCCAAATAAAGATGAGATGGGACGGCCGTTCAGAGGCCGCAGCGGGACTACCATACAAAAGCCGGCCAAAGCTCGGAAGAGGTCGGCCTTTGAGCCCGTATTGGAAGGGGATCTTGGTTTTTTTTATTTTGAAAGAAACCCCAGGAGTTATGTCTTATTCCCGAGGAGATGTTTGATCTCCCTTTTCTAGGGACTTCTTGTAAGGGCCCCTTATTTATGGAATGGGTAATGTGTTAAAGGATAGCTTAGGTACTGCAGTTGGTTTGGAAATAGACTACCTTAATATCATACATCAAAGACAACACAAAATCCAAGTCCAAGACTTGAGTGATAATGCTAGAGAACGTATCCTTCTTGGCAAGGCAAACAACCTTTGCCAAGGTTCCGAATGAAAGATAGATCTGAACTAAGACAATTACTATAATCATCCCTCTTGTATGTTTATATGTTTTTCGATGAAAAGATGGGATTATGATACCCTAGGAGCGTGTCAGAAAGATGGGTACGCGAAGTGTGTAATGGTTAAATTCTCTGCCACAAGCCCTCTAAAGCGGTGATGCACACTGTTTTAAATAGAAAGCGCAATGCAACATCCCCGAACGTCGGGCCGTTCTCATTACCGTAAGAGCAAATGGGTAAGCACCGACACATAACTCCTTAGTACGTTAGTGGCTATCATGATCGCTTTGTTAAGCAGTGACCTTAATTACCGAGAGTCTTCTAAAACTCTCTGCCACAAACTAAAGAATTGAATTACCTTGCGCCTGTATCATTTTGCTTGAGCCGGGAACTTCTATTTACCTTGAGACGGGTATTCCTTCTTATAGATATCACTGAAAAAGCGAAAGACTAAGAAGGCTTTGTCTCGCCCACGCCCAAGAAAGAAAAGATCAGATCAGCAACGGCTTTCGAGTAGAGGATTTTTTGCTTTTCATTATTCCCTCGGAGTTTTGTTATAGTTAGCAGATGGGATCTAATTCATTAGAGGAAGGGATGGTGATTAACTGATAGAACCTCTTCTCTTATTTGAAATTGCATATCTCAAGTGAGAAGAAAAGGTCCCCCCACGGAGCGGTGGGAAAGCAAGGGCGTAGCAGGAAGAAGAAGTATGAAAGCAGCAAATCTTTCCTCCTCTGATGAGGCTTAGTTCAGATAGCCCTAGACAAATCACATCTCATTAGAAAGGCAGGTATTTGTTTTTTATTTAGGATCTTTCTTATTTACCTTTAAGGCATCCTATTCCCCGTTTTGACTTTCTTTTGGAATCGTATTCTTTTAAATAAGATCTTTTTACTTGTTCTTCCCTCTTCCTATGATGAAGACCTGCTAAGTGATTTCCGAAAGCTCCCAATAGGTCACGTAGCAGCTTAATTTTATATTATAATAAAGTAAGTAGGAAGGAGCGAAAACTACTCGACCAGATGGGAGAGGCGACCAAAGGAAGCTGGTTCACCTTCTCTCCTCCGTTACAACATAGGTCGTTCCAATCCCGGATGAAAATATTCCTAAACTGAAGTCAAGGAGGAAAGTTCCATCGTGTCCTTGGAAGATCGATCTGATAATTGCGTATATAAGGTTTTATCTAACTAGCCCTAAAGGTAACTTAAAATCCTCAAGCTCTTCTATATACGTTTTCTCGGGATTTTTGCTTTCATTAAAGTGGTATCAGAGATCTATTATGAAGATTACATATAGAATAGTTCCTCTTACGATTATTTGTAATTATTTATTTAATAGTTAGATTGGAATTTACCCTGATGAAATCCCTTGGGGGCTTACGAAAAGAAAGATATCCTTAAAGAAAGCATTACATGTGAAGAAGAGTAGGTTTGCTTCTTTCAAGGCCACTCTACTGAATTCCTGATAGCAAACGTACGGAATACTTGACCTAGGAAATACCCGGAGAAAAAGGGATCTCCGATATCCACGGGTGATATGTCTTTTGTTGGTGACGAAAAGGTGTAGTTAATTCACTACAAATAGACTGAACACCATAGTATGTAGGAGCAACATCTCACAATGATCGACTCGAAGGTAGCCATACTTATCTTACGATATAAGTGGACTACCCGTGATATCGAAAACCATGAGAGTTAAAGAAGAACCGGTCAACCTTTGCATCACGACGTCGAATCATTTTTCGATGAAATGACGGTATGATGCGAGGAAGCCCCGTCCGCGTCAATGATACAGCGGGTGAAAACTCTTTGACTCCAGGGATGACCCCATCTCGGCTGTAGATCTAATCAGCTCCATCTGACCGCCAGCCTCCACAGTGAAGCTTCCGGCTACAGCTTCCACTACAGGACAGGAGTTGAAGTGAGTGCTTCAGGTGGATAAGCTTCAGCGCTCTCAACCTGGTTTGGATCGTTTGACTATGGCTCCGCGTTCTTTACAATCATAAGCTCGATCACGACGGTCCAAATTAAGGTCTCCATCTCGCCTTATTTATTAACTAAGTTCGGGAAAATCAAAATTTGCATAAGTTATAGGTATAGCTCAGGAGATGAGATTGGATCCGCATCATCTGGGACTAAAGAAGCTTCGGGGTCTTGATTTCCATTCTGTTCAGCATATGGAATTAGAACTGGGCAACCCCATGATCGTGATTTGATCATCATTAGGTGGTGAGAAAGCACGCCTTATGATGAAGGGGGAGCATTACGCCCGATCAAGACAACAGTCTGCTGATAATAGGTGAATTTGACTATATTTATGCCCTAAATAATCACACTTTATTGTTGTTTTGATATTGTTTATGATGAAAAAATGCTTTTATTAGTGTTCTTAATGTGTTATAGATATGCTTGAGCTAATGAGGACTAAAAGAGCAAGTTTTGGAGTCAAAAGATGGTGAAAAAGGCCAAAGTGTGGTACAAGTCAAGAACTTATAAAGTAGCCGGGAAGGTGTGATTCCGAGCTATATGGATGTTATGGAATGAATTTAAGTGATTTGGAGCTTTGAAGCCTGAGTAAAAGCTCTAGGAATTAAGCCTGGATCGAGTTCGGGGGTCAAATTTGATTAGTGTAGAACAAGCTAAGGATGGATGAGGCATATTGTGCACTGTTTAGTAAAATGGACATAACTGTTCCGTCCAAACTCCATTTCGGCTTCATAATATATTGTTGTAAAGCTAATTCAAAGGGATACAACTTTCATGTTTTGCGTTTTTCCACATTCCCAACGGAACAGGGTGAAAAACCGCGGTTTCCCCGCGACCGCGGATGAACCGCGGAAAAATAGCCTCTCTAAAGTTTTACTGTTCGCGGTCCGTCCGTGGCCGCGAACGAACCGCGGAAGTCGCCGCAGCAGCAGTCCTAATTGTACTCAAACTTAGTTTTTCTTAGCCCTAAAATCTCTATATAAACTCCTAGTTTGCCCCATAGAGGCATGTAATCTTTATTTCATTACTTTTGCAAGGTTTTTAGTAAGAGAGAATCCTCTCAAACTCTTTCTTTTATTTTATATCAAGTATTTCTTTATGATTTCAATTATTATTCTTGTTTCTTCAAGCATGAGTAGCTAACTTCTTTTCTAAGGTTTTGATGGAACCTATTGGGTGATGAACTTATCGTTTATGTGATTACAAATTGTGACTTAGATTTCTATTTGTTCAACTTCGTTTTTGTTGTAGTTAATTGGTAGACGTCCCAATTAGCGGTGCCTATTTAGTGTGCATAACTTGGAAAAGAGTGCATATTTAGGTTTATTGTTGAACGACACCACACTTAGGTTATTGGAGGAATCTATAACTTTAGGCGTAAAGATGGGGCTAGGAATAACGAAGTCTTGGGTGCAATCTTAAGTGAACTATTCAAATTAAAGCTAGCTAGGGTAGATCGGGAGAGTGCACTAGTAAATTATTGTAATTGCGCGGGAGAGGGTTATGATACACATAGCATTCATGATTGATAGAATATATTAATAATTTGAATGAGTATAACGATAAGAGATTCCATCAATAGGGGAAATCAATACCTTAGTCCTCTATATTATTTTATTCAACATTCAATTCTTTCTTTTAAAGTGTTCTTTATTATTGCAAAGTAGTAGTTCGAAAATCTTACACAAAAATATTCTTAATTTTGGGAACTTGATTTGGAAATACTCTTGGGTTGTGAAAGTTGTGATTGATAGGTTAATTCTCTGTGGGATCGATATTGGACTTATTAAACCAAGTTATATTGACTACGACCGTTGCTTGGACGTGAATCAATTTTGGTGCCGTTGCCAGGGAATTAACGGAAATATCAATTGCCATTGCCAGAACTTTAAGATTATTGTGTATTCAGGTTCTTTCTACACTATACATTGAATATTTTGACGTTTGTTGATTTGGGTATTCAGGGTGCATGCCTAGAAAATCTGCAAGGACTGGAGAACTAATTGAAGGACTCTCAGACCCCGAGCAAACCTTCCGGGCACGTAACAAAGCCATCAAACAAATTCAACAATCTCAACAACCAATCAAACTAGACTTCAACATGGGTGACATAAACGCTCAAAACAAGCAAGCCAGGCTAAATATGCAAGAGGCGCATGAGGTAAAAGAAGGTGCATTGTTTGACTGGGCACAACCCACAGCGGATAATTTGGCAACTGCCATCGTTGTGCCAGCAATTCAAGCTGAGTCTTTCCAGATTACTAACAACATGCTTCACTTGTTGCAAAAAAAGGGATTATTCTCTGGGTCTCAGGTTGAAGATCCACAGCAGCACCTCAAGAACTTTCTATCAATATGCAAAACACAAAGACAACCGAACGTAACTCCGGAAGCTATCAGATTATTACTCTTTCGTTCTCAGTTACAGCATCAGCACAAATATGGCTAAACTCACTCCCTATAAACTCCATTGCCACTAGGGATGAGTTAGTCAAACAATTACACAACAAATTTCATCTACCTAACAAGACAGCTCAACAAATCGATGAGATCGTGAGCTTCAACCAAAAACCAATGGAAACATTACATGAAACTTGGGGCAGATTCAAGGGTATGCTTGTTATGTGTCTTCATCATGGGATTCCTGAGCAGATGTTGGGTCAAAGATTCTACATGGGGCTTTCAGACAGCATGAAGAACATTGTAGACGCTTCAGCAGAAGGGGCTTTTCTGATCAAGACTTGGAGAGAGGGCCAAAATTTGCTAGACAATATGGCTCAAAATTCCGGGTGGATGTCTAGGAATGCTCCTATCACACCAATGGTGCACTCTGTACCTCTGGATCCATCCAACACTCTGGAGGAGAACATGGCAACTCTATTGACACAAATGAGCATCCTAACAAAGAAGGTGGAAGAATCAGGGGTCAAGCAGCAGGTTAATATTGTAGACACTACCAATGGTGGTTTATGCACATCTTGCATTAGCCAACCCATAGGTAATCCATGGGTTGCGGACCAAGAACATCATCATCAGCATGAAGACATGAATTATGTGGCTAATTATGGAGGGCAGCGACAAGGTAACCAGAGTTGGGGTCAACAGGCTCCAATGCAGTATAGACCTCCCCAGCCACAATTTAATGCAGTAGGTATGAGGCCACCACACAACATGGTCCCATATCCTAGACCTCAGAATTTCGGCAATCAGCAGCAGGGATATCATCCACCTCCACCACCACATGGGGGTAGACATGACGATGGGTTCGCAGAGTTGAAAGCTATGATGCAGCAGGTAATTGGGTCAAATGCCAAAACAAATGAGAGGATAGATACACATGATGCCGCCATCAAGAATATTGAAGTACAGGTGGGCCATATTGCTATGTCTCTCAACAATCATCCTTAAGGGACATTGCCTGTAGATACACAAACAAACCCAAAAGACCAAGTCCCAAAGTAGATGATGGCAGTGACTCTGAGAAGCGGTAGAGATCTTGATGCTGAGAATGAAAGTGAGACAATCGACAGACAGGCTGAGACATCCACTCCATTGCCCATTGAACTGGATGAGTTTACATGGTTGACAGAAATCACAGTCCAGCAAGTTGCTTAAAATAAAGAAGCAAAATAGGGAACGGAGAAAGTAGCTGAAAAGGTAGAGCAGCAGATTGATGAGAAAGTGATAGACAAAGAAAAGTCCCAAGTCATTGGGAAGAAGAGGCCTCCACCACCATTCCCCCAAAGGTTGGCCGAGCACCAGAAGGAAGAGCAATACAAAAAGTTCTTTGATATGCTCAAGCAAATCCAGGTAAATATTCCCTTAATTGAAGCTTTAAAAGAAATGTCTGGGTATTCTAAGATGATGAAAGACTTGATGTTGAGGAAATTTGATTTCCAAGACTTGGCCACCGTGACCCTTACCCAGACTTGTAGTGCAGTGGTCTCCTGACCCATAGCTGAGAAGCTATCTGATCCAGGTAGCTTCACCATCCCATGCACTATAGGGAATTATCCCTTTACAAAGGCATTGTGTGATTTGGGAGCAAGCATTAACCTCATGCCTATAGTTATTTATAAGAGGCTAGGCATTGGGAGAGCCAGGCCTACCTCTATGTTATTGCAGCTTGCTGACATGACGGTTAAGCGTCCATTTGGTATTTTAGATGATGTGCTTATCCAGGTAGGGAAGTTTGTGTTTCCCGCTGATTTTGTTATTCGTGATTGCAAGGTGGACGAGGAAATTCCTATAATCTTAGCAAGACCATTCCTAGCCACCGGGAGAGCTATAATTGATTGTGAGACTAGGGAACTCAAGATGAGGTTGAATGATGAGGAGATCATATTCAATGTGAAAAAATCCATGAGGCGCCCTAGTGAGTTCGCAAATTGCTATCTCATTGATGCGGTTCATGTGATAGTGGAGACAGACGATGCAGAGTTGACCATTGAAGATCCACTTCAAGCATGCCTGATGAACTTGGAAGAGGTAAATGGTGAAAGTTTAGCAGAATGGGTACTATCTCTGGATGGCAGGGGGTTTTGGGAGAGAGAGCTTGAATTCGAGCCTCTACACTTAGAGAAAAGAGAGACCCCTCTTGCAAAACCATCCATAGAAGAGCCACCAAAGCTGGAGCTTAAACCACTACCATCTCATCTCAGGTATGAATTTCTAGGCCCTAACTCCACTTTACCTGTTATTACTTCATCTGGTTTGCTAGATGTGCAGGCTCAAAAGTTATTACAGGTGCTCAAGGAATGTAAAGCTACCAAGGGTTGGACCATGGCAGACATAAAAGGGATCAGCCTTGCATACTGCATGCATAAGATTCTCCGGAAAGAGGGGCACAAACCTTTCAGGAAACACAAAAGAAGGATGAACCCGAATATGAAGGATATGGTGAAAAAGAAAGTGATAAAGTGGCTAGACACGTGGTAGATCCCAGGTAAGTTTTCTCACCCTTCTATGCTATACATGTATTATTATGCCATGAGGACATGGCATGACTTTAAGTGTGGGGTGGGAGACTTATCTTGTATTATATGTTGTATATATTAGTTGTAGTTGTTAATATAAATAGTTGGCTTGGCCCTATGATGGATTTTTGGCGATGGGTTTCTTAAGGGTCCAAGTCGGAACAAAAAAAATACAAAAAAAAACAGAAAACTTAAAAAATAAAAAATCCAAAAATATGAGTAGAGCACTCTTCCTGATGATGGACTATTTAGGACAAGTACTCTTGAGGGAAGCAGTCCACGTAGGAATTTTCTTTCTTTTATTTTCTTTTTCTAGGTAGTGTATCATCTCCCCCTTGGTTTTTCTTTTGACCACGGTTCTTTTCCAAGGGTTTTTATTGAACCGGGTTAGGTAGATTTTTTTTGCTTTTTTTTTTTCTTAGGATTAGAGGTAAAAGGTCAACATGTAACCCCGAATATGCACATTAGCAAAAGCATAAATTGAACTTGAGAAGGTATCTTCTAAGCTTGACTGTAGAATCTCAATATGCCTTATACTACACAATAATGCTTGCTTGAACATTGATAGGACTTTGTAGATGAACCAGATTCCAAATGAGTTGCATGCTATGTGTGTGTGAGGTTTTACTTACATTGTATGCTTTACATGATGCCTAGAACTTGCCTTGTGTGTTTGCAAAGCGAAATAGAAGTTGTTTGGTTGTAGAAAGGATAGAGGCATTTCTTTGTGTAACCCCATATACCAATAGACATGAATTCACCCGTACATAATATCTTAGTTAACCCCTTTGAGCTTAAAGCCTATTCTTTGATAACCCTTAAATATTCATCAAATTATTATGTTGTTCTACTTTATCTCCTAGAAGCACTTGCATATAATTGAATATAAAAAAGTCTAAGTGTGGGGTGAATGGAAATTGAAAAAGGAAAATCAAGAATGAATGGTAGAAAATAGTGAACTGGCCAAAATAATGTAAATGTGTTGCAAAGCAATAAGAAAAAAAACAATTTTGAGAAAAAGAGCTAGATCAATGTATTTATGAAAATGAGAAAGGCCAGTTACACCAACAAAAGAAAAGTGGGGATTAAAAGTAAATAAAGGTGAAGGAATGTTTAGGGGAGACATAAGGAGGAAACAAAAAAAAAGGGGAAGTTGTGAAAAGGAAAAGAAAAGTGCTTAGGGAGGTTAGTCACTATAACCAAAAGTATCCTACCCATCCCATAGCCAACATTACAACCCTTAAAGACCTCTTGATCTATTACTAAATAACTCGATTAGTGGAGTATTACACTAGGGGCAAGCCTACGGTGTGTCTGTATGCATATGAATGTTCTTTGTTGAGAGTGAGTGAATTTTCCAATTTTGATAAGTTCCATGTTCTTCATTGTTTATGTGTGAGAACTTCTCTCAATCAATTTTGTGAGGGCATGTGACTCAGGAAGAAGAAGGTAAATTTGCAAGTTTTTGGTAATAAGTAGAGTAAGTAATAATGTGCTGGCATGAGAGTTTACGGTTAGGTAAGGATTGTGCATATCTTAGGTTAATCATGAAAAATATCTTTTGTGACATAATTTGGGGGAGACATAAATAAAATTGGCCTAAAGTGTGATTAAGGTTGCTCGAGGACGAGCAAAGGTTTAAGTGTGAGGTATTGATAATAGGTGAATTTGACTATATTTATGCCCTAAATAATCACACGTTATTGTTGTTTTGATATTGTTTATGATGAAAAAATGCTTTTATTAGTGTTCTTGGTGTGTTATAGGTACATTTGAGCTAATGAAGACTAAAAGAGCAAGTTTTGGAGTCAAAAGATGGTGAAAAAGGCCAAAGTGTGGTACAAGTCAAGAACTTATGTTGAAAGTAGCCGGGAAGGTGTGATTCCCAGCAATATTGATGTTATGGAATGAATTTAAGTGGTTTGGAGCTTTGAAGTCTGAGTAAAAGCTCAAGGAATTGAGTCGGGATCGAGTTCGGGGGTCAAATTTGATAAGTGTAGAACAAGCAAAGGATGGATGAGGCATATTGTGAACCATTTAGTAGAATGGACATAACTTTTCTCTCAGAACTCCACGTTGGCTCCACAATATATGGATGGAAATCTAATTCAGAGGGCTACAACTTTCATGTTTTGCATTTTCCCAAATTCTCAACAGAACAGGGTGAAAAACTACAGTTTCTCCGCGACCGCGGATGATCCGCGGAAAAACAGGCTCTCTGAAGTTTTACTGTTCCCAGTCCATCCACGGCCGCGAACGAACCGCGGAAGTCGCCGTAGCAGCAGTCCTAATTGTACTCAAACTTAGTTTTTTTAGCCCTAAAATCTCTATATAAACTCCTAGTTTGCCCCATAGACTCATGTAATCTTTATTTCATTACTTTTGCAAGGTTTTTAGTAAGAGACAATCCTCTCAAACTCTTTCTTTTATTTTATATCAATTATTTCTTTATGATTTCAATTATTATTCTTGTTTCTTCAAGCATGAGTAGCTAACTTCTTTTCTAAGGTTTTGATGGAACCTATTGGGTGATGAACTTATCGTTTATGTGATTACAAATTGTGACTTAGATTTCTATTTGTTCAAGTTCGTTCTTGTTGTAGTTAATTGGTAGACGTCCCAATTAGCGGTGCCTATTTAGTGTGCATAACTTGGAAAAGAGTGCATATTTAGGTTTATTGTTGAACAACACCACACCAAGGTTATTGGAGGAATCTATAACTTTAGGCGTAAAGACGGGGTTAGGAATAACGAAGTCTTGGGTGCAATCTTAAGTGAAAAATTCAAATTAAAGCTAGCTAGGGTAGCTCGGGAGAGTGCACTAGTAAATTATTGTAATTGCTCAGGAGAGGGTTATGATACACATAGCGTTCACGATTGATAGAATATATTAACAATTTGTATGAATATAACTATATGGGATTCCATCAATTGGGGAAATCAATACCTCAGTCCTTCTCTATATTATTTTATTCAACATTCAATTCTTTCTTTTAAAGCATTCTTTATTATTGCAAAGTAGTAGTTCGAAAATCTTACACAAAAATATTCTAAATTTTGGGAACTTGATTCGGAAGTACTCTTGGGTTGTGAAAGTTGTGATTGATAGGTTAATTCTCTGTGCGATCGATCTTGGACTTATTAAACCAAGTTATATTGACTACGACTGTTGCTTGGACGTGAATCATCTGCCCTCTAATTGAGGGTGCTATGGAAGAAATTAGGCATTGAACTGAGGTTTAGTAGTGCTTATCACTCAGGACGGCCAGACTCCAGTCGTCGTTTTACTGGAAGACTTGCTGAAGAGCTTAGTGCAAGGGAGACCGAGCAAGAGGGATAAGTTCTTCCAACTACTGAGTTTGCCTATAATAACGATGTGAATCAGCCTATGTTAAGTAGGGGGGAAGTAAGAATTCGAAGTGGTGTATGGTAAGAGGACTAACAATAAGGGGGAAGCGCATCGATCAAAGCTTTGGTTTAGGGTCCACTTGGTTTAAACGAAAGAAGAGATCTTTCTAGAGATTCAGTTCCTAGAGGGTTCCATCCTATCCTTCGAATATGAGAGTGAGACAAGCAAGCCTGAATCCATCCAATGAAGGAAATGACGCTTGCTACGATCAATATTCGAACAAGACCTTGTCTTTGAATCTAGATGATGGGTGGGATCCCCTCTCCCGCGCGATTTGATCTTTCTCCCATTTGCCGAGTCGAGCTATCACCTCGATTGGAATAGATATACACAGCCCATCTACTCTAGTCAGCTTTTTATCTCTTTCTCGAACCTCCGATGATCCTCCTGCAGGCAAATCATCAAAGTCAAGAAGAAGTGATGGGCCTGATCTTCCGATATCGATATCTGATCCCTAAGCTGAGCTCCAAAGTTTGGATTTCTTCCTAAATCTAAAGTAAGGGCAAGGCCCCGATCGGTTCTCCCTTTCTCTCCTAGTTATCTGTTCTCTAGTCGTATAATCATACCATTCTGCCATACTATTTTCATAATTCATTCTACATGGATAATCATCTAGCTAGGGAACTCTTCATCAGACGATTTCTCATATGATTATTTTCGTGAATTCGACGTAGAAGAAGTTCGCCTTGCCTCCCTTTATTAAGTACTGGCTAAGGGTATAACCCCTGCCCTAACAGAACGACTCGCCCTTCCATGCGCTAATGTAAGGCCCCGTAAAATTTTTGTGCATAAAACCTAGTAGTTGTGGTGTCATGGTCCGAATAATGTGTTAGGAATGCGTAGAATTCTTCGCGGCTCGCAAGCTCGCCGCGGTTCGGACCCTTGGTAGTGATTTAAGTTTCAAAATGTAGAGAATAAAATTTTCCAGAAAAAATGTCAAATATGCGGTCAAGAATGCGACCGCAAACCTGACATGCGGACCGCATTCTGACCGCAAATCGTTCCGGAGAGTTTCCCAAAAATCTGTCAAATGTGCGGTCGATATGCGATCGCATGTCAAATCTGCGGTGCATTTTGCGACCGCAGATCAAACATGCGGACCGCATTTTGGCCGCATTCCTTAACAGAACCTGCATAACTTTGAGGCCATTTTGCGGTCACTTTGCGGACCGCATGTGGATTCTGCGGTCGCATAGTGACCGCATATTCGACCCCGGCCCAGATTTTGTAACATTTTGACCCGATCTCTTCTTTAATATAACACACTTCTTCTTCATTTTATCATATTATCTTACCAAAAATTAGAGAGAGAAGAGAGGGTTTTTAGAGAGAGAAGTTCTTCATCTTCAAGGATTGTTTCAACCACTTAATTCCAAGGGATCCTAGGGCAAGGATTCAACTTCCCCAATCTTTTTAAGGTAAAAACCCTAACTATTTTCTTGATTTTCAGTTTTAATTGGGTAAAGAGAGGTTTTCATAAAATAGCTTTTAAAAGTAGAATTTTTACACTCATGCATGATTATTGAACTTGATTTCTAGTAAAAAGAAGTGAGTAGAAGTAAAAGTCTTCAAGAACAAGGTTGGCAAGAGTAGGATATCTTGGGTAATCATAAAGTAGGAAGAAAACTCATCACCAGGTATGTATGGCTAATTTTGATTCTTGTAAAATCGCCCAAATATGTGCGAATTATTTTGGCATGTGTCAAACTGAGAAATTTTACGTAATCCTTTGATTTCCTTGTTGAGCATTTGATTGATGTTGAACTATGTATGGTATAAAATATGAATTGAAAGATAAAAAGGTAATCGAGGTTGGTAAAGAATTGGGAACAACCATTGTGATGGCATATTTGGCTTATTGTGGAAAGACTTTGAAACACCTTAATTGTGGTGAATTGTTGAACATGATCATGTGGGCATTTTCGATTTTGGAATACTTGTAACATAGTTGTGATATTGAATTAAGAAGAAATTGAGAACATGAACCAATGTGTAAGTTGCTTATTTGAACTTGTTGAAATTGTGTGTAGTACCCTATCTGTTGTTTGAAATTGTTGTGTTTTCAACTTGTAAGGCGGGGTCGTGTTGCGCGCCGCAACGTGGTGAAATAAGGTGTGGGTTGGGGTGATAAGGGTGGCCGAGGTAATAAGGGTGGTCGGGGGCAATAAGGATGGAAAGCGATCGAAATCGCTATTGAAAATTGATACAAAAATCAATAATGTGAAATTGTGAAAGGAGACAGCAGGAGAGTTTGCAACCTGGGGAGCACTGATTGCTCCTATGTTTGACTACTTGCAATTTATGTTGTTGATTGGTCGTTGTTCCATTTGTTGACCTTGAATGTGCTTGTGTTGAGGCTTATCTGAAATGAGTAAAAGGTGGAAAACATGGTTGGTTGGCTTGATTAGTTTTAATGTAATTTAATGGCTTGAGTTTACTTGGGACAAAGTTTGTCCATACATACCAGTACAATTCAAGTGTACTGACGTCCCTTTTGCCGGGGGCGCTACATTCGTGTCATGATTGTAGGTGGATCAGTAGCAGGCACTTCAGCTCATCGGCGGTAGTATCCTTCTCCTTCCACTGCCCGTTTTGGTGAGCCCCTTTCTTCCTCGGGGCCTTGTGTGGTTCATGCCACTCGGTTTAGATTTCATTTTGGTTTTGTAAGGTATAGTCGGAGCCTTGTTACCGGCAAGTATTGTATTTCCCTTTTGTATCCTAGAGGCTCCGTAGACATGTAAACTGTGGGACTCCAGTCTTATGTATATATTGTGTTATGTCGGGCGTTATAAAAATTGAAATCTAGTTAATGAATCACTCGTATCGTTTTATTTGTTTTATGTGAAATCAATTATGATTAGTAATATATTTGGTTAATGAGAAACAGTCATCACAGGGGTAACACGTGGGAATGAAAGGCACCCAGGTCCGCTTGATTGGGGCAACCCGGTCGGGCGCCGGTCATGTTCCTCGATTTGGGGCGTGACAAACTTGGTATCAGAGCCAGGTTTTTTTATAGTGTCCTAGGATGTCTCGGAGCCGTGTCTAGTAGTGCCCTTCTTATAGGTGTGTTGTCGACCACATCATATAAGTAGGGGGCTACACGGGCATTTAGGAAATTACCTATTTCTTTGTTAATCTATGTCGTGCGGTAAAGTGCAATGTGGAAATATCTGTGTCTAATTCGTGCCTTGTTCCCAAATTTTCAGAATATGGCACCTAAGAAGAAGGCTAGACTCGGTCTTAGAGCCAATACCGGCCCAAGTGCTGCTGTTAATCATGTACCCGCTGCCGTGGGAGAGAATGACCCACCAGTCCCGAATTTGCCTGGCCCATCTGTTCAAAACCCAAGTGTCCCTATTCCGGCTGCGGCAGAGGATGCCACCATTCCTCCTGCCGGTGTTCCTGACTCAGATACAGTTCCCGCTTCGGGCTCTGGTATCTCTAATGAAGAACTTAGGGGAGCCATCCATATGTTAACATAGCTAGTGGCCGCCCAGGCCCAGAGATCCCATGATGCCCCTGCATCCTCCAGCGGACAGGGAGATTCCTTTGGCTCCAGAGTCCATCAATTCTTGCGATTGGCCCCTCCAGAATTTTCAGGCACCGATCCAGAGGCTGACCCACCGGAATTCCTTGATGAGATATACAAGACCCTCAGAGTGATGAAGGCTACAGATATAGAGGGGGTAGAGTTGGCCTCTTACAGGCTGAAGGGAGCGGCACGTTCATGGTTCGAAATGTGGGAGGATTCCCGTGAGGAAGGGAGCCCTCCGGCCAGATGGGATGAGTTCGTAGATGCATTTATGGACCACTTCTTGCCTGCCGAGGTGATGGCAGCCCGCGCCACGGAGTTCGAGGTCCTCAAGCAGGGAAGTATGAGTGTTTGGGACTATCACATGGAGTTCGTAAGGTTGTCCAAGTATGCTCCTCATTTAGTGTCGACCATGGATGCCCGGGTTCGACGGTTTGTTCAGGGTCTTAGCCCTTTGGTGGTGAATGAGGCCGCCACAGCAGCTTTGCACTCAGACATGAACTATGGGAGGATTGTGGGGTTTGCTCAGGCCACAGAGGCCAGGAAATTGAAGATTCGTGCAGATAGAGAAAGTAGCAGCAGGGCCCGGTCAATGGGTCGTTCAGGGAGATCACTTCCAGGGAGGGGGTCATCAGGGCCATCCCAGTCATATGCTCAGTCCTCCGCGAGTGCACCGCCATCCGTGCACAGTCATCAGCAAGGCAGTTACTCGAGACCTGGTTCGGACGAGCGAGAGGTCTCGTCAATCCGGTCATCTCGGGGTGAGATCCCGGCGAGCGGGGGAGACCTACATGCCCCAAGTGTGGGAGATTTCATACGAAGACTTGCTACCTTGACCTTCCAGTGTGCTTTGGGTGCGGGGTGAGATGTCACATTCAGCGGGACTGCCGTGCACCCCGTCGGGGTATAGGTAGGGGATCTGCTCAGTCATCCGGTTCTTCAGCTGCTACATCATCGGCGCGTACTCCAGCAGCAGCAGGGCGTGGTGCAGCTAGGGGTGGAGCTCGGGGTAGGGGTGGACCTAGCCGATTCTATGCATTGAGTGACCGCCAGAATGCCGAGGCTTCCCCAGATGTTGTTACAGGTATCATGTCTGTTCAGACTATTGATTGCTATGCCCTTATTGATCCAGGGTCCTCCTTGTCTTATGTTACTCCATTCATTGCTTCAAGTTTTGGGATAGTACCCGAACGGCTTCATGAGCCGTTCTCTGTGTCGACTCCTATTGGTGATTCTATTACAACCTCACGAGTCTATAGGAATTGTGTTGTTACGGTGGGTGGTCGTGATACCACAGCCGATCTTATTGAGCTTGGGATGGTAGATTTTGATGTAATTATGGGGATGGATTGGCTCTATTCGTGCTTTGCCAAACTTGACTGTCGAACGAGAGTTATGAGGCTCGAGTTCCCTAACGAGCCAATTATTGAATGGAGAGGAAATGGTGTGGTGCCAAGGGGTAGGTTTATTTCCTACCTTAAGGCTTCGAAGATGATTAAGAAGGGGTGTATCTATCACCCGGTTCGGGTAACGGACACCACCTCAGAGGTGCCTACCCTCAAATCCGTGCCAATTGTGAATGAATTTCCTGAAGTGTTTCCAGATGAGCTTCCAGGCATCCCGCCGGATAGGGAGATTGATTTCGGGATCGATGTAATGCCGGATACTCAGCCAATATCCATTCCACCATACAGAATGGCGCCAGCAGAGTTAAGGGAGTTAAAGGAGCAGGTGAGGGATTTATTAGAGAAAGGGTTCATACGACCGAGTGTGTCGCCGTGGGTTGCTCTAGTTCTTTTTGTCAAAAAGAAGGATGGGTCACTTCGAATGTGTATTGATTATCGGCAGCTCAACAAAGTCACCATCAAGAATAAATATCCTTTGCCTCGAGTGGATGATTTGTTTGACCAATTGCAGGGAGCAAAGTTCTTCTCAAAAATTGATTTACGGTCCGGGTACCACCAGTTGAAAATCAGGGAGCAGGATATTCCTAAGACCGCCTTCGGAACTCGTTATGGTCACTTCGAGTTTTTGGTCATGTCTTTTGGGCTAACCAACGCCCCGGCAGCTTTCATGGACCTTATGAATCGGGTTTTCAAGCCATTCCTAGATTCCTTTGTGATTGTATTCATTGACGATATTCTCATCTACTCTCGGAGCAGGGAAGATCATGCCGTTCACCTCAGAGCAGCATTACAGACCCTTCTTCAACATCAATTGTATGCCAAGTTCTCAAAATGTGAGTTTTGGTTGGAGTCCGTAGCTTTTCTAGGGCATGTTATTTCCAGTGAGGGAATTATGGTGGATCCTCAGAAGATTGCGGCAGTGAAAGATTGGCCTAGACCCACGACCCCGACAGAGATTCGCAGCTTTTTGGGTCTGGCAGGGTACTATCGGAGGTTTGTAGAGGGATTCTCAACCCTCGCCTCCCCGTTGACTAAATTGACGCAGAAAGCAGTTAAGTTCCAGTGGTCCGAAGCATGTGAGAAAAGTTTCCAAGAACTGAAGTCAAGATTGACCTCGGCACCAGTATTGGCCTTGCCAGAAGGCACAGAGGGATTTGTAGTCTATTGTGATGCCTCCAGAGTCGGTTTGGGATGTGTATTGATGCAGCACGGAAAGGTTATAGCTTATGCTTCCAGGCAACTCAAGAATCATGAGAAGAATTATCCGACGCATGATTTGGAACTTGCAGCTGTTGTGTTTGCCTTGAAAATATGGCGACACTATCTTTATGGGGTTCATGTAGAGGTGTTTTCGGACCACAAGAGCCTCCAGTATTTGTTCAAGCAGAAAGAGCTGAATCTGAGACAGCGGCGGTGGTTAGAACTACTCAAGGACTATGATATGGACATATTGTACCATCCAGGGAAGGCAAGTGTGGTAGCTGACGCTCTTAGTCGGAAATCCATGGGTAGTTTGGCTCATTTGGGTGTGGATCAGAGACCCCTGGCTCGAGAGGTCTACCAATTAGCCAGCTTGGGGGTTCGTATTTCGGCGCCAGCCGAGGGGGATATCTTGGTGCATAATGGAGCAGAATCATCATTGGTCGCGGAAATCAAGGAAAAACAGTTCATGGATCCAGCATTGGTTCGGGTGAAGGAAGCAGTCATGAATGACAAGACCTCAGCATTTGTACTCGGCAGCGAAGATGGTGTATTGCGGTGTCAAGATAGGCTATGTGTTCCGGATGTGGACGAGCTTCGGGAAAGAGTGATGGCAGAGGCTCATACTTCCAGGTATTCTGTGCACCCTGGTTCAACGAAAATGTATCACGATCTCAAAGAGGTTTATTGGTGGAACGGTATGAAAAGGGATGTGGCGGGCTTTGTAGCTAAATGTCCGAATTGTCAACAAGTGAAGGCCGAGCATCAACGGCCTGGTGGATTAACTCAGCTTATAGAAATACCAAGGTGGAAATGGGAGATGATCAATATGGATTTCGTGGTGGGGTTACCTCGCACTCGGCGTAAGTTCGATTCAGTATGGGTGATAGTAGATCGACTCACCAAATCAACTCACTTCCTGCCTGTCAAGTCCACTGATACTGCGGAGCAATATGCAAGATTGTACATCAAGGAGATAGTAAGACTTCATGGCACTCCACTTTCTATTATCTCGGATCGCGGGGCTCGGTTCACAGCTAACTTTTGGAAGAAGTTTCAGCAAGGTTTGGGAACTCAGGTGAATCTCAGCACAGCTTTCCATCCACAGACCGATGGACAGGCCGAGCGGACCATTCGGACGCTTGAAGATATGTTGCGGGCTTGTGTCTTAGATTTTAAAGGTAATTGGGATGAACACTTGCCACCTGATAGAATTTGCTTACAATAACAGCTATCATGCTAGCATTCAAATGGCCCCGTTTGAGGCATTGTATGGGAGAAGATGTAGATCGCCAATTGGGTGGTTTGAGGTAGGTGAAGCGGAATTGCTAGGGCCAGATATGGTGTACGAAGCTATGGAAAAGGTCAAGGTTATTCAGGAGAGAATGAAAACAGCACAGAGTCGTCAAAAGTCCTATGCGGACGTTCGTCGAAGGGATTTGGAGTTTCAAGTCGATGATTGGGTGTTCTTGAGGGTATCTCCTATGAAGGGAGTCATGCGATTCGGAAAGAAAGGGAAATTGAGTCCTAGGTATGTCGGGCCATATCGGATCGTTCAAAGGATTGGTCAAGTTGCTTATAGGCTAGAGTTGCCTCCTGAGATGTCATCGGTGCATCCGGTATTCCATGTGTCCATGTTGAAGAAAGTGATTGGAGATCCATCCACCATCATGCCAGTCGAAGCTATAGAGGTTAATGAAGATCTGTCATATGAAGAGGTTCCAGTTGCCATTCTTGATAGGCAAGTCCGTATGTTGAGAAATAAGGAAGTCGCCTCTGTTAAAGTATTGTGGCGAAGTCAACAAGTTGAGGAGGCCACATGGGAAGCGGAAAAAGAAATGAAGGAAAAGTACCCCCATTTGTTCGATCAAGCCTAGAAGAAATTAGGTGACCCTCCTACTCCTAGTAACTGTCATCTTGCCTAAGTTGTTTCCCTCTTAGTATTAGTAAAGTCCCCTTCATCTTGTAATGAGTTAAATGTGTTGTTACCTTGGGTCACTTGAACCTTTCTTGATAAGTGAAATCCTTATAAATATTCGCGTGTTAAATTGGTTTAACAAGGTAAGAATTCATTGAAGTGACTAGTTTCTGTGCAATTGTAATAATATGATAGAATATGTGCATTCGTTGAGGTAAGAAAGTGTATACTAGCTGTGAAAAGTGTTGTAGTTGTATATTGTTGTTTGGTAATGTGGTTCGGGGGCCCTCTGACAGGTGGATATGTCCATAATACAAAGGAAACTCTGGCGAAATTTTTCTAAAATATAAGAGTTAGTCAAAATTTTGATAGCTTGCACATCATGTCTTTCAAAACTCATTTATTTCAAAATCCTCATTCGAGGACGAATGATCTTAAGGGGGGAGGATGTAAGGCCCCGTAAAATTTTTGTGCATAAGGGGGAAGCGCATCGATCAAAGCTTTGGTTTAGGGTCCACTTGGTTTAAACGAAAGAAGAGATCTTTCTAGAGATTCAGTTCCTAGAGGGTTCCATCCTATCCTTCGAATATGAGAGTGAGACAAGCAAGCCTGAATCCATCCAATGAAGGAAATGACGCTTGCTACGATCAATATCCGAACAAGACCTTGACTTTGAATCTAGATGATGGGTGGGATCCCCTCTCCCGCGCGATTTGATCTTTCTCCCATTTGCCGAGTCGAGCTATCACCTCGATTGGAATAGATATACACAGCCCATATACTCTAGTCAGCTTTTTATCTCTTTCTCGAACCTCCGATGATCCTCCTGCAGGCAAATCATCAAAGTCAAGAAGAAGTGATGGGCCTGATCTTCCGATATCGATATCTGATCCCTAAGCTGAGCTCCAAAGTTTGGATTTCTTCCTAAATCTAAAGTAAGGGCAAGGCCCCGATCGGTTCTCCCTTTCTCTCCTGGTTATCTGTTCTCTAGTCGTATAATCATACCATTCTACCATACTATTTTCATAATTCATTCTACATGGATAATCATCTAGCTAGGGAACTCTTCATCAGACGATTTCTCATATGATTATTTTCGTGAATTCGACGTAGAAGAAGTTCGCCTTGCCTCCCTTTATTAAGTACTGGCTAAGGGTATAACCCCTGCCCTAACAGAACAACTCGCCCTTCCATGTGCTAATGTAAGGCCCCGTAAAATTTTTGTGCATAAAACCTAGTAGTTGTGGTGTCATGGTCCGAATAATATGTTAGGAATGCGTAAAATTCTTCGCGGCTCGCAAGCTCGCCGCGGTTCGGACCCTTGGTAGTGATTTAAGTTTCAAAATGTAGAGAATAAAATTTTCCAAAAAAATGTCAAATATGCGGTCAAGAATGCGACCGCAAACCTGACATGCGGACCGCATTCTGACCGCAAATCGTTCCGGAGAGTTTCCCAAAAATCTGTCAAATGTGCGGTCGATATGCGATCGCATGTCAAATCTGCGGTGCATTTTGCGACCGCAGATCAGACATGCGGTCCGCATAGTGACCGCATTCCTTAACAGAACCTGCACAACTTTGAGGCCATTTTGCGGTCACTTTGCGGACCGCATGTGGATTCTGCGGTCGCATAGTGACCGCATATTCGACTCCGGCCCAGATTTTGTAACATTTTGACCCGATCTCTTCTTTAATATAACACACTTCTTCTTCATTTTATCATATTATCTTACCAAAAATTAGAGAGAGAAGAGAGGGTTTTTAGAGAGAGAAGTTCTTCATCTTCAAGGATTGTTTCAACCACTTAATTCCAAGGGATCCTAGGGCAAGGATTCAACTTCCCCAATCTTTTTAAGGTAAAAACCCTAACTATTTTCTTGATTTTCAGTTTTAATTGGGTAAAGAGAGGTTTTCATATAATAGCTTTTAAAAGTAGAATTTTTACACTCATGCATGATTATTGAACTTGATTTCTAGTAAAAAGAAGTGAGTAGAAGTAAAAGTCTTCAAGAACAAGGTTGGCAAGAGTAGGATATCTTGGGTAATCATAAAGTAGGAAGAAAACTCATCACCAGGTATGTATGGCTAATTTTGATTCTTGTAAAATCGCCCAAATGTGTGCGAATTGTTTTGGCATGTGTCAAATTGAGAAATTTTACGTAATCCTTTGATTTCCTTGTTGAGCATTTGATTGATGTTGAACTATGTATGGTATAAAATATGAATTGAAAGATAAAAAGGTAATCGAGGTTGGTAAAGAATTGGGAACAACCATTGTGATGGCATATTTGGCTTATTGTGGAAAGACTTTGAAACACCTTAATTGTGGTGAATTGTTGAACATGATCATGTGGGCATTTTCGATTTTGGAATACTTGTAACATAGTTGTGATATTGAATTGAGAAGAAATTGAGAACATGAACCAATGTGTAAGTTGCTTATTTGAACTTGTTGAAATTGTGTGTAGTACCCTATCTGTTGCTTGAAATTGTTGTGTTTTCAACTGTAAGGCGGGGTCGTGTTGCGCGCCGCAACGTGGTGAAATAAGGTGTGGGTTGGGGTGATAAGGGTGGCCGAGGTAATAAGGGTGGTCGGGGGCAATAAGGATGGAAAGCGATCGAAATCGCTATTGAAAATTGATACAAAAATCAATAATGTGAAATTATGAAAGGAGACAGCAGGAGAGTTTGCAACCTGGGGAGCACTGATTGCTCCTATGTTTGACTACTTGCAATTTATGTTGTTGATTGGTCGTTGTTCCATTTGTTGACCTTGAATGTGCTTGTGTTGAGGCTTATCTGAAATGAGTAAAAGGTGGAAAACATGGTTGGTTGGCTTGATTAGTTTTAATGTAATTTAATGGCTTGAGTTTACTTGGGACAAAGTTTGTCCATACATACCAGTACAATTCAAGTGTACTGACGTCCCTTTTGCCGGGGGCGCTACATTCGTGTCATGATTGTAGGTGGATCAGTAGCAGGCACTTCAGCTCATCGGCAGTAGTATCCTTCTTCTTCCACTGCCCGTTTTGGTGAGCCCCTTTCTTCCTCGGGGCCTTGTGTGGTTCATGCCACTCGGTTTAGATTTCATTTTGGTTTTGTAAGGTATAGCCGGAGCCTTGTTACCGGCAAGTATTGTATTTCCCTTTTGTATCCTAGAGGCTATGTAGACATGTAAACTGTGGGACTCCAGTCTTATGTATATATTGTGTTATGTCGGGCGTTATAAAAATTGAAATCTAGTTAATGAATCACTCGTATCGTTTTATTTGTTTAATGTGAAATCAATTATGATTAGTAATATATTTGGTTAATGAGAAACGGTCATCACAGGGGTAACGCGTGGGAATGAAAGGCACCCAGGTCCGCTTGACTGGGGCAACCCGGTCAGGCGCCGGTCATGTTCCTCGATTTGGGGCGTGACAGCTAAGCTGGGCAGAGCGCTTTCAGAAAGAGGACTGTACCGATTATAGAGTACCATTCTTCTCCTTCACATCGTCGGTCAACTCTGGGGACAGTGGATAGAGCTCGTCCCTGTTTGACTGAAGAGGGTAGGGTTCGCTCCTATGACAAGTGCTGTTTGTTGACTGCCACAGACCGGCTTTCCTCAGTCGTTGACTATGGCGAGGCTACCCCTCTATCAAGAGAAGAAGTTTTCCCGAATCATTGAGAGAGAACAATGTGCAAATTTCCTTTCCAGTCTACCTCGTGGTTGAGAGAAATGCGCCTGACTCGATCGGTACCACTCTAACTGGCTTGGCTGGAAGGGGCTATAAAAGGACCTGATTGAGATCACACTTCTTTTGGCCTGGAGAGGAGTCTGACGTACTTACAACACTCAGAGAATGCTTAAGAACTGGCCAGCAAACAAAGAGATCTGATGCTTGACTGCCTAAAATAAAGAAAGCCCGGTATGGATATTCATTCCGCTAGAGCAAAGGCATGAAGTGAAGGAGGCCGCTAAGGTTGAGCCTTACTAATTTTAAAGAGTCATATTCAATCACCCAAAAATATCCGCATCTGCAAATAGAAGCTGTGGAGGGAGATCCATGAAATGGCATTTCATCAACAGATACCACTTCTTCTTCTCTGCTAGGGCATTTGGAACTGTTAGCAGTTGAGGACGAACTTCAGGCTTTCTATGAGTGGAAATCCGATTAGCGAACCCTCTTTCCTACCTCCGCCTTTCCCTTCTAGTCATGGTCACCATTTTGTTATCACCGCTTAGGACTACTTCACCAAGTGGGTTGAAGCAATACCAATAGCCTTAAGATTGGAAAGTCGCTTTTAAGCCCAAGTGCAACCAAACTAGTAGGAAATGAAAGCAGAAATGGATTTGTGTCACTGTCTGTATGCTTGTCTTCAAGAATTAATCAACCAAAGAAGCAATCAGCAAATCAAGTTGAGGTATCAAAGTCTATCCTGTCTTCTTTCATTTCGACCCTGATATATGAGATGAGGAATCCCTCACAGCTAGATTTATCAGTAGCTTAGAAACTAGGAACTAGATGAGGGGAGGAGATGAGAATAGGCCTCGCCCATTCCATTACGGCATTCTCTTCTTGATCACCGGATATTGATATAAAAATAGTCACACCAAAAGAAAGACTCAAGGGGAGGCTGCGGATAGTGACACATTGACCCTAGGCTTAATGCCCCAACGAGCACAGTCTGAAGAGAAGCCTTTGGGCAACTCGATAGGAATCAGAGGAGAAAGATAGAGTCATTGTCGTTCTAACCGCTGTCAGAAGACGTGAAGCAAGGGCGTGGTTCAAGTAACATCGTATGCTCGTCTTTATAAAGGTTTGAGTTTGATTATTTGTTGCCAAAGAGAAGAGTTCATTGTTTAGGTCGTACTATGGGTCTGTAGCTGACAACGACAGTGATTTTCTTATTGATTATTGTAGATTAATAAGACCTAAAACCGGCAGCGAGTAGAATAAAGAAGTTGTTTCTAAAATACCGTTTACTAGGTAAATTGCCCACTATATATAGCACCTATCGGACGGGGAAACTTTATTGAATTGAGTTCGGTCTAGAAGATTCAAGCATGGGATGTGGATTGAGTCCAACTTCTGGAGAAAGAGGGGGCCTTTGTTTTTTCATCTTTCCTAAATTAATCGATCAAATTCTTCATATCCGAAGCGCAGGAAGGATCTGACTAGAAAGTGGTGTTTCTGATGCGAAAGTCCTCTAGGTATGGCCACATTCGTCTCGAAAATAGGATAGGGAAAGAAAATACATAGACGAGACCAACTGGACTGAACCTTTCTATCTTCTACTTTCTCTTTTTGTTCCCGCTGGTCGAGGACCTATGTTTCAATAACGATGAAGGGCTACTAGAAGCGAAAGGGCTTCAGGAGAGATGGTTAGATTGGATGGGTGTAGTTGATCAATCGAACTACAATGATTGGAATTAAGGCAGACAGACTTTCGTGCGAAAGACAGAACGACAAAACTTTATTGTTATATTATTACATTTTTCCTAAAATTCGTCAAGCCTATCCGCTCATTTGTTCCAAACTAGAGTTTCTAGTTTCAAGATCGCGCTTTTAGTACGCGTGTGGTGAGATGTTCCAAGCCCGATATCTATTGATTTTGCCATTCCTATGATTCAAAGGATTCACCAGCTATAGGGCAGTTAGCGCAGACATGAAGTAAGGGCTCGTAGGCTACTCATGCCAAATATCATATTTTTTTCAGGGGGAAGAGAAGAGCTCTAGGTCAAGCCTCTTATTCTATTGTAGTAAAATTTCCTGTCAGTAAAATTCAGGGGGAAGAGAAGAACTCGTTGTGTAGTAAAATTTCCTGTCAGTCACGATTGGATTTGAGTCAATAGAAAGCTTAGTAGATCGTGAGTCTTGGTTCTTAGCGAAGTGCTACGCGCTATCTTACATACGATGATTTAGATCACCAAAAAGGAATTCCAGTAATGTCGTACGGTGGAAAGACAATGTCATTGAAGGGCATAATCTAATATAGGACTGGTCACCTGCGTAAAGACATTGAATTAGTTCTCAGCTAAAGAGGTCTCGAGTCAAGGAAGAAAAACCAAGCATTGTCAGTCAGACCTCCTCAGAAGTACGTGATTTCGCCTTTCCAACCAATTGATGTAGGAAGAACCCTGGACCTATTCATTCCTTCTCAGACTCGCCTAGCGGTCTTTTTCATCTCGTAAGGCGGTATTTCTCTATTTTATCATCTCTTCAAAGACATAGAGCTTCGATTCCCCCTCTTCCTAATGGACTACGAGGACCCTATGACTGAGGACTCTTAGAAAGTAGGATTACCGTACTGGTTTACCCTTATTAAGAATAGACTAGCAGACTTCCTGGCTTTTTTATTCAAAGAATGCAAAGAAGGAGAGGAAAACACAGACGGGAAAGAAAGGGAAAGCTCCTACTCAAGTCATCGAGTGACCTATAAAACAATGAGACATCTTTATGCATGCGCAAAAGGCAATTAATCGAGATAGTGCAGAGGTGACAAAGCATGCTTGAGGTTTCCTTCAATCTGGTAGTCCCAATAAAAAAAACATTAGAGCTCGCAGCCTCAGTTGGAAAAAAAAGGGTTGTTGCCCCGTTGTGAAGACAACTGAATGCTATTGTTATTTATTTCGCTTGAGATGGGCCTTCTTACCACTGCTTCTGCCTATTACTATTCTTTTGTTGTGCTTCCTGGGCAAAAGCTGGTTAGCCATTTTTTTACTTACAACTCAAGTAATATTAGCTATTTGTGTAAAGCAACGATTCGTCAACCCACTCACTTTTTTACTTGCTTATTTTTTCTATTTGTATACGACAGTCGGTTGCCTATATGCAAGATCTTCATTCCTTTCACTGGAGGTAGCACTAGTCAAAGAGGGAGACTCTGTTCAAAGCGGTATGGTTCTAGTTTTTTGAAAAACTATAGCTTATCCCTAATCGCGTATACCCGTCCGTCCTGATAGTGAGCTCCTTTCAAAGTTGCAAACACAATCCCTAGCGTAAGTCGCAATCAACTTGATGCACTTTGTCGAACTAATGAGTATAGGACCTAATTAGAGGTGGTTGGCGCCTATACACCACTTCAAATGCTCTTTGTTTGGTTTCCGAATGATAAGTGGTATTGTACCACTATTCTGCCCATGGTAACCAATGTTCCCATTCCTTTGGAATATCACTTGTAAAGCATCCCAGGTAGTTCTCTAAGCACAGGTTAAGCAACTCCCTCACAGTTTGCATGAGATTCCACTTATTTTATGTCATTTTAAGCCTTAGGTAGTTGTTCCTCCCGTAGTTCTGTTCTTGGTCGGAAAGTCTTGTTAACGCTTTCTAATCTACTTTCTATCTTGTATTGATCTTCCTTGCCCTTTCTTCCTCGTCCAATAACGGATTTGCTCCCTCTTTCAGTAAGTCTTCTTCTTTAGTAAGAAGAGTACTGCCTAAAGCAATGTGAGTTAAAATGTCTATATGGGAACCGGCCGTAAACTCATTCTATGGTATAGATCCCCTTCCTTATGAATCAGTTCCCCCGGTACAAGGAATGAGTGCTTCTTGTGTCTTTTCTCTCTTTCGGTCTAGATCGTCTCTTTGTCTATGGAGGGCTTTTCATGTCGTCCATTCTCTTCGGTATGGATTCAAAGTAATCTCTCACACGGGTGCAGGGAGTCCTACTTGTGCTCTTTCTTTTTGCTCCAGGTCAGGCAGTCCATATGTCTTTCGGTCTTGATTTGAGCACTCGTCTACCGGGCTAGGCAGTCCTACTTGTAACCTCTCTTTTTGAGTTATTGGCTACCGGTCTTACTTCTCTTTGTCAGGTCTAAAGGTCTAAGGGGAAGACCATTTCTTACTCTTCAGCTCCCGGTAATTTCTTCCTTTTTCTATCGAAAGAGAGTGAGTGCAAACCTTAAGGGGTCGTGAGCGAGAAATGAATCAGGGCATCGGTCGTTCTAGCGGTAAGAGTCCTTCGGATATTGAATGGTCTGGTCAACTCATTCCGTTCCTGTGTAGAAAGGAAGTAACCTGTGGGTATCTTCTATTGATTAACGAACTAGGAATCATAGCTCGCTCTTCCTTTGCTTTGGATCTTCGGTAACCACCCTTCTTCACAGAAAAAGAGAGCTTAGAAGACCTCATCTATTACAACGGTACGGAAAAATCAATGGCACCGGGGGAAACTCAGTCCAGAGAAGAAAATTTCAATTAGGAAATAGTAGTCAGACGCAGACCAGCGTATGTGGGTGCCACAGCTGTCTTTCTCCATATGATATCACGCAAGATGCGAAAGAATCGCCTTACCTTATTTACAAAATTAGAACCCGGTCGATCGGAGTACCCTTCCTCCTTTTTGAGGCTTTTAGGCCTCAGGTCAGTCAGGGGTTGACATGAGACTAGATTTTTTGGGGAATCCATTCTTTGCCCTACTGTCTGTGGTAAGTTAGTCTACTTTACCTTCTTGCTCAAATCATTGTCAATGTAATTGAATTCAATAGTATGACTTCTATTTCATTGGGAACTTGATGAGTCGTTCGCCTACACGTCTTGCTTTTATTGCTATATCGGGTCTTACTCCACGTATTGCTTGACGTAAAAGAGATAGTGGATTTCTTTCTGTCTTTTGTTGAATCTCTCGATAGTTCCAATGCTTGATAAAGTAAAGTAAAGAAAGGGCTTTCTTTAAAGAGTAAGTCAGTCCCCTTGAAAGATGCATCCAAATCTGCACTCGGGGTACGCATAAGGCTTCAGAACAGGGTTGAAAATGAAACTAGATGTTATATATAGTTATCGGGAAAGAAAGACTTGATGACAGCTGCACATACTCAAAGGGTTCCTTAGCTCTTTACATAGAATCTCTCAGTATGCTAAATAGTGACATCTCTCGTTATATCGAGAATGTGCATTCCGTTATGGATGATGCAGCTTCTCGGTTTGGCGAAGTGTTTTGTAGCGGAGTCGCCGCCACACCTGCCAGGGCGGGTAAACTACGACTGGTCATCATAGGTAACTATGTGAAGCAGAGGCTGTTGAAGCCTTATCACGACAGGGCGAGGTCAGTTTTGCGTCACTTAGATTGTGATGGTACTTACAATCAAACAAAACCCCCTAGAGCGGGTTGGTCCGCTTTCCAATTTTTTCTTCTCTTTTTCTATATTTCTAGGTCGAGTGAATTGAAGTAGAGAAGGTTTTTATCCCTAAAAAAAGCTTTTTTCCGTTGCTCGAGTCGAAGCAACCATGAGCTCTAACTTAAAGTAGGTCTAAAACCACATAGATTAAGTTGTTTTCTATTTTCTCTCCAGGCTATGAAAGATCTGGGATTTCATTCCAGGAAATCCGTATATTGTTTTAACATATCTAATAGGGAGAGGAGGAGACAGACAGTAAGGTATGGTGAGATCACATCTCCCGTTACAATAGTAGAGCCTATACGGGGAATAAGCTATAGTGATGCCGACAATTCAATAACTAATCAAGAAAGTAACTCACTGAACTAAACCAGCTCCCACTAAACAAAACAAGCTTAAAATGGGGCTTATTCTTGAACAAACCTTACTGTATAAAAAAAGGGATTTTCTTTCTCGACTTGACTAAACTTTGTTTTTCTTATAATCCCATTTGAGAAGAGAAGGAATATAAATTGAGAAAGAGATATTCGTGGACCGTTAAACGACCACCTAAGAACCTTTTTAATAAGCTTCTCCTCGCGGGAAATACATGCTTAAAGAATCATCCTTTTCGTATACATTTCATAGACCTCCCGATTAGCCTACTAATAAAGAAAGTAAAGCACTAATGGGTTTCCGATGAAAAGAAGGAATAAGGATGTTCCGAGTTATGTGATAGAAATTGGTCCACAGTGAGAAACTCAAGCGAAGCAAGAGAGAAGATGCCCGGCTGAAAGGAAGTCGTAACTGGAGTTAAATTTTGAATGTCCTAAGAAATTTCTTGTTCGTGGGATGGATCAACGGTAAACCTTGGGCTATAGCTATTCTTTGAAGGACAACACAACCCATTGTTGGTAAGGATAGTAAGTAGGGAGAAGAGAAGAAGTCAAACTAACCAACTCGGAATCTACCTCTGATCGAAGTGTTCTCCTATTCTATTATTTATTCCCGCCTGCCCTCTTTCTTTTGTCTGTCTGATAAGAAGTTATTAGTGAATCTCCTCCCTTTCCTTCGGTTCGTGAGAATATTTTGTATTCTCAACCAAAGAACAAAAAATGGTTCAGAAGTTTGAGTTCTTAATGAAGGGCATACCAACAGTTATTTAACTACCGGTTTTCCTACCATAAGCCAAGGACTGAGTTCTTTCAAAGTAAATCAATAATGAGAGGTGGCATCTTTGCTTTCCGATATGTATGCTTACTCCTTTTCCTAGTTCCTAGGACGTAAACCTTAGAGGATCACTCTGTAGTTACCACCAAAAGTAAAAAATAGCCCTCGGTGAAAGCCTCTTAGTAAGTCGAACTTTCGGGAATTGTGAGCTCTAGCAGATGTCCCCGATCTTGAATTCCCTTATTTGCTGGTAAGGAAAGACCTAAAAGAAAGACTCGTGCCGTCTCAGCTTACTATTGATTGACTTGAGGTGGAATGTTTGCAAATCTCCTGAACTTTTAGAATTGCATTTAAACTTTTATGTCTGCTGTCGCAGGTCAGCTGTTGATCTAAGACATATCTTTGAATGTCTCCAAGTCTTCTTTCCGATCGAAACAAAGAGGCTGGCTCTAATGCTCTCACCCCGAATCCCCCGATCCTGGGCCTAATCACGAACCACCAATCTAATTCGACCACCTCTCCTGCATTTCCATATCCAATGCATGGGGGCTAGGCTCGAGCTTGCCATAAAACCTCGGGGATAAAAGAGCCAATCAATCCAATGATCTCCATCTTCTGAAAAAAGAAAAGGCAATCCCCACCTTATCTTTAGCCCTCTGAACCTAGTAGCTAATGAGCTACTTCTAATACCATTCGTAGTTTCCCTTTGCCAAAGAACTCCAACTGGTAAAGTGGATACCATCTCATTCAGTCAATCAATCCCATATTTCTTCAGGTCAAATGCAAGGAATTGCTATAGAAGGCGAAAGCGCACCAAATAGTTCCCTCATTTCGGTGTCAGCCATCTTTCCTATTTCATCGGTCCTACCAACTACTCAATCTCTTTGTTCCCCCTTATTGATCCCAGGGCTACAGAGTATATCCGTTCCTCATTTCCATTAGTAAGGGAAGCGGACCCGAACTCTCCATCTTTAGCTAAGGTCTATTGAAAAACTTCACTTCATTTGTTCCAATGCGTAAGAACTATGAAAGCGATAACTGCACTAGTTATCCCCCTAGTACCTGTCTCTATCTCTGAATCTCCATCATTGACAAAACCAAGATCAAATCAGACATTCATCGACCAGAAGACCTCCATATCTAAATCAATCTGTCCAGCTACAGCTCCCCATTATCAGCCACAGAAGGAGCATCTCAACCAACCTCGAATCCTTTTTTTTTCCTCCCGAACAATTCTGTCATGATTCTCCAGAGTGTCGTGAAATTACGGATCATCTTATATATATATATATATATATATATATATATATATATATATATATATCTTTCGTTATGTTCTCATGTAGAGCCAGTTGAGGTCCATACAATGAATAAAGAGTAATTTTGCCGTTTACTTCATATCTTCCTTGTCAATTTTCCTTTTCCACGGGATCACCATTCTCCTAAAGCTCGAGCATGAAACTTGATTACACAGATTCGGTTCGGTCGCAGGAGGAAAGCCAAGACCACCTCTTGACGTAAGGCGCGACGTAGTGGAGGAGCACTTTTAAGACGTACCCTACAGCATCTAGTCTTTCGACGAGTTTTTATTTTATTGGAGACGGCGGATGAGGTGATAAAGGACAGATGGCATTACCAAGAACCAGATATGGTGCGACTGAACCTCGACACGGAGGAGGCGTCAAAGATGATCGAAATCGAGATTTTTATATTTATTTAACACCTTTTCTCATTGAGTATTAAATTTTTAGTGT
Source organism: Nicotiana noctiflora (assembly GCA_032618575.1). Classification (NCBI taxonomy): domain Eukaryota; kingdom Viridiplantae; phylum Streptophyta; class Magnoliopsida; order Solanales; family Solanaceae; genus Nicotiana; species Nicotiana noctiflora. The sequence continues at coordinate 73,487 of JASVEL010012452.1, read as the reverse complement.
ACCATAGGCGGTAATATGGCTTTAGTCGATTCCCTTCTTATAGTTAAAGATTTCAGTCTGGAAACAAAAACATCAGTAAGGTGTTTTCGGTCGGATATAAACATGCCAATCTATGTATGTGAAGTCTTGATGAAGCTGTCCAAGTGTAGATCCAACGCACTACTCAAGTAGGCTTTCCTACTGCCATTGAGAAAGAAATGCCCTTGATGCATTTCCACTTGCTTTAAGCTTTTCTTTCTAGTTGCTATATTCCAGTAGTGATTCGAGAAGGAATTCATGAGTGACTGACCATACTATGGAACTAGTCTGTACACCTCTTCCCCATAGATAAATGGTGCCACCGCGCTATACAAAATCCTCTGTTGACGATTCTCTCAAATACAAATTTTCTTTATCAACATGGTAGCGAGAAGAGAGACAGCGGATGAAATTGGAGAGAAATTTGGAGCTTCACCAGGCCTTTAGTGATTATTTTTATGTCTTGTCTAAGCCCCAGCAAATCGGGTAAGCGAACTGTCTTACGACAAGAAGTAGTCATGGGAAGGGTTACTTGTATAATTTAGAATCGGTAGTAGCCCGGGTTCGGCCATTACAAAGGACTGCCAGTAAAGGGCCAAGCAGAGGCTTCATCTAGTATCCCCAAATGAAAGCAAAGAATCTGTTTATTCGTGAAAAGATGGGACGGGAGTTGCCCGAATCAAATACTAAACAACATATTTGGAGATTATTAGCGCTTTGAAACTTAACTTCTACGCAGGGATCTGATTTGACCGGTCTAGAAAAGGTTAGTGCTGAAAAAAGCTCCTAAGGTCCCCATTCAGGGATTTCCCCGTAAAAGCTAAGTCCTTACTTTACAGAGAGTGAAGCTTCCGGCAATGCTTCAACAAGAGCCAAAGCTACCCTTCTGGACTAGGAGTGAAATACCCTCGATCGACTCGGGGCTCAAAGCCCTAATGAAGAAAAAGAATTGTCCTAAGATTTCCTACTTAATCCGGTACTTTCTTCTTCCCCAAAAAATAGGAAGGTTTTGTCCGGATTTCTTACTATCTTCGGTACTGCTTTTGTTTTTAGAAGAATGAATCTCAAGTTTCATCCTCAGGTTCGGTAGGGGGCGTAGGAATGGATAGCGCTCTTAGTTAGCTTAGGAGATGAGGTACGAGACAGAAAGGGTAGTTTCCCTCGACTAAGCAGTTTCCACTAGACCTTTGGCTGATAGTTTAATTGTTCCCAGAGGAATTCAATCTAGGCAACTAGAAAATAAGAGGGGCGGTGTGTACAAGGCCCTGGAAGGAATTCACCGCGCTATGGCTAACCGGCAATTACTAGCGATTCAGGCTTCATGCAGGCGAGTTGCAGCCTGAAATCCAAACTGTGGACGGGTTTTTTGAAGTTAGGTCACCCTAGCAGCGGAATTGAATCAGAAAGAAAGACATAAAAGGCTCTTACTGCAGTAGAAAGAACTTCCCTTGAATCTACTGCTATTGATATTAGCTTAGGGACTTCAGTGCCTTAAGAGGAAGAAGGGATTTCTTTCTCTTTATGGCTGCTACGCTCCTTTCTTATTCTTTTTTTCTCTCTCTAAAGTGAGTGAAGTCAAGCTAGCCTCAGCAAATCGGACATAAGCAATAGACCTAATTCCCCGTCCTTTTAGAAAGGGGATAGTGATTCTCTTCTAGTGCTTTAATGTTGAGTTCAAAGAGTAACCTATAAGAGAAAATGGTAGGAATACCTAGAACCTAGCTCTATCGGAACTTACCTCAGCGACTTTCACTTCCTATCGGCTTCGGACCGAAAGAGAGTGAGTTGGAATCTAGAAGAGATAAGTCATTAGGCAATCTTTCTAAGAAATTTCAGTCATCGATTGACTTCTATTCCCACTTCTTAGGAGTGAAAGGCTGGTCTTGAAGAGCCTAGATTCACTCATGACTTAGTGTGCAAGACCGACTCTCCTCTTTCAACAATGTTCTAAGAGTGGGATTTTCACTTTTCTGGATTTTCCACCAATTCCTTAGATCCCTAGTCTTAGAGGTAAAGGAAGTCCTCTAACTAATCTAATCCACCAAAGGACAAGGCGGAGTTCTCTTTTCTCTGCTATCAATAATAAGGAATACCAGGCGGCACTCGCCTTTTTGAATTGGCTATACCGAAAGCGAGATCATCTAGTTCTACCGGATGGGCATAGGACCTTTTAACAACTCCTATGCATTTTCTTCCTACTATCATGTAGTAATGGCATAAACGTCCCCTACTGGAACTAGTCTATATCCAATCCATTTCTTGACTTTTGAATCTTCGTATTTCCTGATACTTTCTCAGTAGCAGCTGGGTCCGAGATAGAATAGAAAGTTTAGGTTCAGTTCTTTCTTTCTTTGAAGGCCTTTGAAAGCCCCAAGACATATAGTTATAATGGAACTGCCGTCTATTGTATAGGTCTACTATATTCATGGGTACTCATCTTCTAATTCCTAGCTACATCGGATTGACTACTACCCTGAGGACTCCGCTTCGATATCATCTAAAGAGTCAATGTTGATGGGCCTATCGTTTTTTCGAGTTCCCAAATCTTCTTTCTTCCCCTTACCTAAGACAGAAGGAGAAAGTAGCTCGTCAGGGAGTGGATGACAAAGAACAACAAAGTCGGTGTCGGTAAAGTTAGACTTATTATTACGGATAATGGGGTCCATATGCATCTTAGCGTAGGCAGCAGCCTCTGTCGCCATCTGGACCGCATCCTTCCTCTGGGGGCGCCATTTTTCTATGGTCGGGCTAGTGTAGCTATGGTAGGTAGCGAGGTTGGTGTCTTCTTTAAGCTCTACACCGTGTTGGAACTCCTCATGAGAGAGAATCAATTCTTTCCACCTTCCTTAAGAAATGCATTTCATAATCCTTGTTAGGGCCGCAAACCTCACCAGTATAGGCCTCATACGCCTTAATCACGTTTTGGATCCTTCCAGACCAATCATTCATCAATTTCTGGTTAACGGTGCCAGGTATACCCTCATGTAAGCACCCTGCTAGGTCCATACTAGAAAATACTCGGTCAAAGTCAAAAGCACTTGCGCAGATACTGGTCGGTCTAGAAAAGATTTCCCCTTCCTAAAATCGTCAAAAAGGGCTCCGCCAGGATAGATTGCCAAAGAGGAGCAATCATCCACTTTGGGGGAACGAATCTACCTCATAGGATGGCGCCTGTCTTCAAACCAGGACTATGTGCGGATTTCACGAGAATTTGATCCTTTGCCTAATTGACCTGCCAAATGGAACTCATAGAAATAGTAAGTGTGCGCCATACCTACTCCCTCAGTAATGAAGAAGTCATCCACTTCTATTTCGATTTTTCTAAGGACATGCAAATTGATTTGTCCCCGATATCTCTTAGGGCATTGACACCCTATCGATCGACACTTGCCTTGTGTCAGTTAGCGGGTAAATATAGCATTTTAATGTCAGTTCTACAATGCTTAGCTGGTGCAGGCAATCGTCTTCTCTCCCCTTTGATGTCTACTCAATCTAAACGTTGGGAACGACTAAAAGCGGCTGCTTCAAAAACCTGTGGTTCACATCGATTACCCTTAGAATTCAGGTAGGGTAGGGGAAATCCTCTCAATCCCTATTTGAAGGTGAAGATGATCGATTCTCTTTTTCGAAGGGAATTAAAGCTTAAGGACATAGGGCTCTTTCCAGACGAGCTGGTGTTCGATGGTGAACGAGAGATAGAGGAGCGCACTCTTGTAGGCCAACGGGTCGATCAGTGGTTGCGATGGCTCTCTTGGTATCACACCTTGGCATGGTCGGGCATAGGGCCACGGACATAAGTCGCACCCCCGCCGGCTATCTTTGATTGTCTTGGTCGCAAAATTGGGGTCTTTTGAGCGGGTTGTCTCCTCTCTAAGTATCATTTCTAAAATAAGTAATGAAATGAAAGCCCGGGGTCAAAGCGCGTTCGTTGTTGCCTGTATAGCTTTCTAGAGCAGAGATCTAGCAATGCATTCTAGGCACAGATCATTGGTATTGGATATATCGTTAGGTTGTGCCGAGTCAAATCTGCTCCATTTTTTTTCCATTGCAGAAAAGATATCCCTTCCCCTCGCTTTCAAAAATGATGAATATGAAGTCCGGAAGGATGAATGTACTATGGATCCTCTTACACCCAATCGGGTTGCCTTGCTAGGTCTCGCCGGTGTTGGCTGTAAGTCGTGATGTGCCTTGAGATGGCCGTCTCCTGTCCCCCTTCCAGTGGGGAACCCGATCCCCGATCGTCGCTCTACTGCGTCTGGCCTATCCTCTAGGCACCTTTGGAAGTTAGGGAGTGTGACAACGTACACGTTTCCCTTTACTCCATAGGGCCTTCTCATCAGTTGCAGGGTTTGGTGACCCGAAATTAACTTGGCTTCACCAAAAGGCCTCATCTCGAAAAGCCCGGCTCGTGAGGCATCCCTCTCGCAGTAGGGTTCCAACCCTCACCTCGCTCTTGTGACATTCTATGTTTCCCCTCTCTATTCGCAAGTAAAGGGTGAGTCCCATGCGTCAGTTTCTGGATCGTGGTCTCACACACTAATCCCTACAGGTGCCTGTAGTAGGCCGGCTGCCCTACCTAAACCAATCGTCACATGTATCCCTAGGTCCCATTGCTGGAAAGGCTCGGCCTCAAAACCGTACGTAGAGCTTCCGCCTCATACGGCTCCTCTAGGGATGGAGGTAGGCCCAGCCCAGGCTTGTGCGGTTAAGGTTGTTGTACACGACCTCATAAAAAAAGAATGAAAAAAACTATGTTTCCAGCTTCTAGTCTTTGACATAAAGAAATAAGTAATAACGAAGGGGACATTTTCAAATTATCTCCTAGCTAGTGGAACAAGAAAGACATGGATGGTTTACTCATGTAAACCAATAAAAAAACGAGAAAAGAAATATAAAAAGAAAAAATCAAAGTCGAGTCTTATGTCGGGATTTTCTCAAAATCATTGAGAAACTTATTGAATTTCTGAAAGAGTTTTCATAATGCTATACTTCAATTAAAGATCGAGTCAAAGGAGAATTCCGCTTTACAAAACAAAAAATCTTTCTTAAGAACCTAGGCGACTTGCTTTAAAGCGGCTCCTTCCTTTTTTGAATATAAAAAGAGACCAGCCAGCTTTTAAATGAAAGAAAGGAGGCCTTTCCTTGTAGGAATAGCTTTCTAAACTATTTTAAATAATATGAGACCACCAAGGCCTCCCAAAAGATTTTGACAGAAGAAGATTCCAACAAACAAACCTTTGTATAAGCCGGTTATCATCTACGTAACCGCAAACTTGCTTTCTTCAAGGAGAGTGAAGCGAAGTCCCTCCTCCATAGTAATGAGGGATGAGCGGAATGGCTTCGCTATCGGTAAGCATTCCCCCGCTGGGCTCAGCTTGGGCATTCCAGTCTCGTTTCCTTTAATTGCACGAGATAAGAAAAACGAGATATCAAGCGGGAAGCTAATGATGGTGAGGGAAAGGCAAGTAGTCAGAAGTAGGAAGCATAGTAAAGAGCAGTAAGAGCAAGAGCAGTCCGCAAAACAGCTGGTTGAAGCATGACAAGGGGAGAATACTTTGAATGTATGTTGAATGGGAACTAGGATAGGAACTGCTACTGGCAGATTTTGCCTAGAACCGAAGCTGACCTTTAGCTAGCTGACCATGTGCCAGAAGTCTATACTGGCATTTCAATAGGTCAAGCAAGTCCGCTGGCAAGCCTGTAGGCTATTCGCTTCTTCCTATATCCCTGTTCGGGAAAGTTATTGATTCCATTACCAAACCAAAAAAGATTATTCCCTTAGTTCTACCTACCACCCTTTCACACTGTTTAAGGGGCAACATCTATTGAGAGTGGATTTCAGGTGTTTCGATATTTCAAGCATAAGCAGTAGTTGAACTAGCATAATGAAAAAGCTAGCAAAAGGGTACACCCAAAGTCGGATTCGGCCAAATAAAAACAACGGCAAGCGTTATTACCATTCGAAAAATCCCATCGGTTCGAAACTAAATCCTAAACTTTGGAGTGGAAAGTACCAGAAAGAGAAAGTCCAACTTAGGCCTCTGGCTTGAGAAGGGTTATCATTCCCGGCTGTCCCATGTTTGTTGTATTTCTGCACTGCAGGGGGAGCCCAACCCCGCTAACGCCATGTTTTTGGGTTACAACGAGATGGCCTCTGAGAAACTAAGTTGAGAATAGCGCTCGCTATCTTTCCAGCCATTGGCATATCTGCTTACTTATATAGGATCAAGGGCTCTTTACTAATATAATATCATATGGGACACTTCCTTGAAGAAAGCAGTACTCCCATCAGCTTTCAAGTAGATAAAGAAGTTAAGGCTAGTGACATCACCTATCGGCTATTGGCCTTTGTGAAAGCTCCTCCTCAATACGTTTGATCCTTTTCCATGCCTTCCTCTTCGTCAATGATTATGGGTCGCTCCTGTCCTTTAGTTCGATACACTACTCTAAGGCCAGTTGCCTATACAACATCTTTACTTTCTAGTAAAGTCCACTTTGGTTATCGCTACACCCTCTCAAGACAAACGATTTGATTTAAGCCACTCCACCACTGGTTCAATAGCACCCTGCCTTAATAATCGCATAGGCACCTGGGCTTGACAAGTTCAACCAAAACCGTAGAGAGAGCGGGCTACACCTAGCTTAGCCTATCCAATATCCAATTCAAAAAGAGCGTTTTTTGCTGATTTTCCTCTCTTTGTATAAAGTCAGTCCCAGTGTTGGGCAGTGCCCATTGTAAAAGGATCGTTTCACGGGAATGCTTGCTTGAATATAGCTACTCCTATTAAAAGGATTTTTTTGATAGTGAGGAAGCCATAATATATCTATCGGATTGCATATTTGTCTATCTGTCTGGTGAAGAGAGAATGGAAGAGACTCTCAATAGGGCAATCACAAAATACCGCGTTCGAGTCCCCGGACGAAGGTGAGACCAACCTTATTATGATTAGCGAAGTCCTTTCCAACTCCGCCGAATGGTTTCACTCCTCTTTTCCCCTTCTGTCAGTTCCTTGTCAGTTAGTCGACTCCCCTGCCTAAAAAGATTGTCGAACTTCACGGTTATTCATCCATATATGGGTAATCTCCGGCGGTTATAGAAGAAAGGATCTCCATCAAAGAGGAGGTCATAAACATTAGTTTGTCTTCAAATGCGGGAAGGGTAGACATTTAGTTCGATGAGGGCAGGTTCCTACACATTAATTTAAATTGATTGATTGGGAAAGCTGGTTCCGTAGCATAAGAAGCTAAAGTATCCGGAAAGGAGGAATGAGGATGTGGAAAAGAAGAGACAGTCTTAGACCTTATCTTAGCTGTTTAAATAAAGCAGGTGATAGGTCTCTGTCCTCGGATTCACTGATTCAAGGGTTTTAGATGGGATGGACAGAAGAGTTTGAATGGGCTAGTGACTTTAGGGTTCCACAGGTTCCAAAGGCTAAATGCCGGAGTAGTTGATCCAGTAGTTCTAAATATAGATAGAAGAATCTCGAATGAACAAGCATCCACAAATGTCGATTCAATCAAGAAAGAGAGTGCAACAATCCTTTCTTTTGACACTGGTCCCGTAAACGAGTGAAAAATACCTTGTACAGTTCCCCTTTCCCTTTCAGTCAGTCCAAGAGTTCAGTTCACTCGAAAGCAGGTAGCCATTAAGGAAAGCGGTTGTTGGATATTTGGTTTTAATTGGTTGCCCCACCCCTTATAGTAAGTACTGGTGAGAGGGAAAGAGCGCTCTTGCCCTTTACCCAAACATTATAAGAATGGCAATCCACCTATTAGTGTGCTGCTGCCCTCAACCGATCTGATTGTCTCAATCTGGTTGTCCTCACTAAGAACAGTTCCACAATCTCTTATATAATGAATATGAAATTGCTATATAATATTCCTTTGCCTAGCTGCCCATTGCTAGAACTTCCAGCGCTAAGGTGGTTGGTGTGGTAAGGCAAGCAACTCCTCTTTCCGAAGAAGAGTGCCTGCCCGAGCTATCTTAAAGTAAAGATCTCTAGGTTAGCTATAGGTAAAGTTCTCCCAGAGCCGGAGACACAGGCCGCTACTCCTTCAGAAACCGGGAATCCGCAAGGAAGGATACGACACAGAATAATGACCTAAAGTTGTTCGTCGGATGACACCGAGAACTGAAAGATGTCTATCAAAGAGCGAGATGGACGGACTAGACGGCTGTCAACCAGCTCTGAAGGTTGCAAAGCCTTTAGAGTGCCCCTGAACAGAAGGAAGGAAATATTTTTAGAAATATTTCCTAGCTACCAGGGAAGGGGAGAGGAGAACATAAGTAACCATCAAACTATATAACCTCACCTCAAACAAAGGCCCTTGGAAGAGCCTGAAGTAGAAAAGCCTACAAATAAATAAAAGAATACCTGTCAAAAGCTTCACCTTGGTAAACCTTTGGAATAAAGATCGTCGAGTCGCCGACAACTCCCAGGGTTCACTAAAATAGGGGATACTCCGCGAAAGACTATTGAGTGACCGGTCGAGCTGACCCGACACCAAGTGGGCCGCACCTCTGAGGACTCAATATGAAACAAAAAGGTGTTCCTTTAAGCCCTAAAGTCGTCCTCTTTCTCACCGGTCGCAGAAAGTCTTTTAAGAAAAAGGCTTCCCTAAATTTTCATGGCATCCGGATCGGGATACCCCGGCGCGACGAAGACTGGCCCCTTTGTTTCGGGGTACCGCCGTTGTCACGGAGCATGGGACGGACGCGCGGCGATTACCCCGAAAACATTTGCTTGCTTGGAGGAATCTAGAGGCTCACGCAGCACAAATAGCGAGTAGAGCCAAGCCCAACCATTATAGTCAGGGGACGCGTGGGCGTGACGTCTTGGAAGCAAACATGTAAAGCACATCACTTTTCGCATATCACTTATCATGGTCACCCCTTCCATCCAGAGAAGGTAAGTTCAAAGCCTAATTATTTCCTTTTATACTGATTCACATCCTCACTCGAATAAGACAAAATCCTTCGAACTTACAACCACTACCCCAAATATCTTTCTATGACACCTTGCTCGACATCGTCACGAGTAAGCCCCCTTTCTTTTTTTTTTTATGTATTTCAATCCCCTTTGTTTATTATGAATCCGTTCGACATATATGCCTTCACTCGGGCCTAAAAAAAGCAGAGAAATGTTGAAGTGACGTCCAAGCCCGTGGTCGCAATGCCGCCTCCACGCAAGCCCTCGGTCACCGAGCCGACCTCATCCGCTCGGAAGGACACAACCTAGGCCAGCCTTCCGAGTTCTACCCCCGCAACCACAAATATCACAGCCCATACACCGCTAAAAGGTACCTTCGCTCCCCAATTGAGAAAATGGAGGTTCTCTCTTTATTCTCTTGAGGGACAAGAAAACATCCAGGTACTTGATAGAAAAACTACCATTATTTTTATTCCTCTTCAATGATCTGGAATTTCTTCGAGGAGCTCTGTTCGAGAGGAAGCACTGGCTCTTATCGAAATTGACCTTTTGGCCATTACAACATTACAATCAGCTTCTTACTTCTTTCTAGAATGGGCGGGTTCTCCCAACATACATATCCGAGGGTACAACTATTTAGTAGGCAAGGACCGGTACGGGCAGATCCCAGGTCGAATTCCTGATCTATTCGTTTCAGCCATAGAGGATTGAGCTTTTTGAGAGCACCGCACTGCGATTGAATGGCAGATTTCAATGAGGAAGAGAAAAATATAGTTCTCTTTTCATTTGAAAGGGGAATGGATGTCTTATTGAGAGTGATTACGGAAGAACCTTTTTTTAGAGGAGAGCGATAGGCCGGTTTGAAGAGCATGCTTGAAAATAAATGGAGAGGTCATTCATTCATAGTAGAAAAAGCGCTCACTCACTCGTATCTGAAAAAGGCAGGCGAGAGTCTCTCTATCCTTAAGGTAAGATTTTTTTCATTCTTCAAAGCCTTCTTTCATAGATAATCAGTAGTATTCCTCTCGCTAGCTATTGTGAGTAAGAGGGGGAGGACTTGATGTGACTACTATTAGACATCCAACCTCGAGAGACTCTACAATTATTATGAGCGGATAACCCTTTTCCTTTCCTTCTATAGAGAGGTTTCCCCTTTCTCCCTGGGTAATTCACTCACTCCAGTTCCTACAATTTCTATATACTTTTGAAAATAGAGAGGTAGTCGCAGCAGGAGAAGCACCCCTAAACCCCTTAGATCACTCGACCCCGACTGGTCAATCTCCTGTCATTGCTATCTCGTGCGCGAAGGGTTGCTCATGCTTCCCAAACGTCACGCATTTTTTAGGTCATTAGTCAACAACTCCCTGGACAGCGAAATAGGGGTGAGTTCACATTGTTTCCTGACACTCCTCTCTTTGTTTTAGGGAAATCCTCTCCTCGTTTAGGCGGATGCCGCACCTTGTGCTTGTGAATGAGTGTGATATATACATCTTTGCTCAGCACGTGACTGTGTACCCCAAAAATGGAAGCTGCATATCTTCGCCCGCTCCCGGTTCATGGTGGAATCCATTGAATGCATTGGTAAAGCACGGGACTACGGCCGCAAAGCGGAGGTTTCTGCTAGGCGAAGGAGCTCACAAAATATCCTAACTCTCTATGGGAAAGAAGCAAGGGCGCAGCTACTGCACGAAAGCCGGTCTTACCTTCTACTATATTAGTAAAGGGCCTTTAGGCTTGACTAATAAGATATATAGGGCTTTTCCCTTTACTAGTAAGAGGCAAAGATCATCAGCTTTTAGTCATCTATCTCGCTACCTACTCCTTTTGCAAAAAGGATTTGGGGATAAGATCAATCTCGAGAAATAGTCTACTTCAAGGCTGTAGGGAGGAGTACGCTCTGCAGGTGGGCATCACTATTTATCATGTCAAGACGAAATTCCGGTTTGTTTTTGAAGGTGATCAAAAATATTCAACGAAAACCGGGCATACATTCGAGAGAGAGAAGGATTAGTTCGTGTCTGGGTCAAGGGGACGGGTGACCTGAACCCTCTTCCTCCGGTAAGAGCTATCTAACCTCTGTTGTCTTGCTATAACCTAGTCTTACTCGCTCTTACCTCCCTGCCTGTTTTCGTTTCTTTCTTTTTTGAGAATACCTGCCCTATTCCCTCTGCTCTTGTTCGGGCCCCGGGAATCCCTTGCTTTTGGCTAAGGCCTTTATTTACCTTTTTTCATTCCCCCCCTCAAAACTACAACTTAACAAACACTACTAGAACGGCACGACAGCAATACCATAACCGATATACTTACCAATAAGAGAGAGCGAGACTGACCTACCCAAGAGAGTGAACGCAAGAGTTACTCCCCCTATCACTTAAAGGCCGAAAGAAAAAAAATTTTCACGGCCTTATTTACCAAGCTCGGGACTAGAGGAGCATTTTTGGAATTTGAGGTACCGCTTGTAATGTAATAAGGATGAAGTCTCATTCATATAGAAATGCCCCTAGCTTGAGCCCTATTTGAGACTAAGGCAGGTTTGGAACCCTGTCCTAACACTTTTATCAAATCCCTAGCTCCCTTCCTTAGTGCAACTGCCCTATTCCTACCATGGGAATATCTATCTTTCTTTTTTCTTTCATATCTATAGTTTAGGATAGAAAAGCAGACGGTCTCGTATATGAAGAAAGAGATTGTTGACATTAGTAGACTAATCTATTCATTGGTAGGGCATTTCTTCCTGTGACCGCCTTTCCTACCAAAAAGGTAACCCAATAAAATCCGGGTTTTTTCTAGACGAGACCTTCGGGATTTTTTTAGGGTTCATACATGCATTGATCCAGTCGAAGAACCTGCTCCAGAGCGACTACTCCGCCTATCCTATCTTCCTGCCCATCCCCGATTATATGCTCGATTCCACAATCAATCCTAGATCCATCTATTTGAGGGAGGTCCAATTCCGCGCTCTTCTAATTGCTTAGAAGGGTTCAAGAACACCTTTACATCTAGGTCTCATTGAAGCCATATTCTGTGTATATTCAGGAACAGGGCTATCAAATCGTCGACTGTGAAACCCATCAGGGTTCAAAAATAGTATACTATTATGATTCCCTCGATCGGCGATCGTTCAACAAACTACTTTTGCGATGTCTGTCACTTGAAGAAGCTCAGCAAGCCTTGCAAGAAGTACATGATTTACTAATAGGGGCATAGTAATAGTTTTTTGCTGGGTTGGTTTTGCTCTCTACCTTCTCACGGTGGGATGGAAACAAGAGAGGTCAACTGGAGTGGAAGCCAAAGGACGGGGCAGAGAATCTATCATCGATCCGAAGAACCACTCCCAAATATGATTCTGCTCCCCCTTCGTACTACCATGAGATTTTTTCCCGGCTTTCTTTCGGCTTAAGAAGGATGCGGTGAGAATGAGAATCACTTTGGAACTCTAGGGGAATGGGCGTTTTAGGACGGGATCTAAAAGCTCTCCAACGTGTTACGGAGTATTCGGCCATGAGAGGGTCGATGTAATTTAGCTCGAACGAAGTGAGAGGGGTAATAGACTATTACTGTTAAGTTCATGTGACGAAGCAAACATCGTTAGGTCCCGAATTCTATGAAGCACCGGATCTAGATCAAGATCTCCATTACGTCGTACGATATATCGATCTAGAGAACTTACTTTAAGTTTATGTCATCCATTCTGCTCCTATCTAAAGATATGCTAGGCTGCTTCACAGAGGAGCGTTGCGCTTGACCACATGATGAACATGTTTTAAGCTAACTGCATGTCGAGCGCTTAAGCGGAGCTTGTGGTCACTCGTTCCTCGCTTGTTCAAAAGAGCTTCAGATTGGATTCAACACTACATATGATATTCCATTCCGACTCCCCTTATGCCTTTTGTTGCACCATAATGCTCTCTCCTAAACAAAACTCAAGTGAGTGAAAGAAGCCCGCATTCCCTCTCTTCTTTCCCCTATCGCTAGGGGCCTTGCCTTTTCAAAATGAAAGGCTACATTCGATTCTGACAACGGGTAAAGCTACTGTCCAGCCCTACCTTTATGCAGGAATTGACCAAATAAGGAAGATTGTGACCCCCAATAAAAAAGGAATGGCATTTTCGGGGAATAGCCCGCTTAAATAAACTAGATTAAAGAAAGGGAGGATATCCGAAAGGCTCAGAGAATGGGAATAAAATACTCAGGATATCCTGATAACTAACCCACCTTGAGCTAATTATGAGAAACCCATTTACGCCTTTGAATGAGAGTTTTGGGATATGGGGCCAAACCCTCTTCTCTCTTTCGCCCATCTACCTCGGTTGCCTTGTCTTCTTCAGTTGGAACATAACCCAGCCTATAAGTTGCCTTGTGATTCACAAAGTTTGGTGACCCCTTGCTCTTTCATCCCCAAGCCAAGTCCAGGGAAATGTCCCATCTCTATATGAGCCACGTAATGATTTGCATAGGATAAAAATAAAGGGGCACTCTTTCTATAGCATTAACAAACTGGAACCCGGTTAGATTAAATTTTGCATTGTCATCCTTCACCTCATAGAAAGTTGTCTCCCTATCAGCATCTCCATGGATAGTAAGAATTTCCCCATCTCTTGGCGTCTTGATCTTTTGTTGTAACAAAGAAGGAAGCGAAACCAAAGGCATGGTTACATGCCCTACCCAGTAACAAATTCAAAGAAGCAGGGATATCTAGCACATGGAATTCAATATTCGCAACGCAACCACTGGCCCTCACTCAACCCTCGACCGCTTCGTAGCCTCTTTCTAGGCTACGTTTGACTTCTTCAAAGATGAAAGGCAACCGGAGTCTTTGCTCCCTGGATAAGTCTCATTCGATGTCGCAACCGATGCTTAAAAGATCTTCTTCTATCTTCTCAGTCTTCGATCGATCATTCTCTGCTTCATAGAGGAGGGGGTTCCCAGCTAACAAGGAAGCGGGAGTCAAAATAGAGGTAAATTCTAAACTAGACCGAGATGGCCTATACACCAATTGACCGGCACCGTTTCGGAAGAAACAAAGATCATTGCAAGAAGACCCCCCACCAAGACGTGTAAATGGTACAAATTTTACAGCAGTAGAACGAACCTTGGGCTCGACATGACAGCACCTCGCGACTCCCTTTAAAGATGAACAATGGGGCTAAGCGTGCATCTGGGGTGGATGTGCCGATGGATGGAGGCAGCTGCATGCTGCATCTATGAGTTTAGTTCCATGAGACTCAATAACATGGCCATAAACGAAGTAAACTCAGTTTGCTTAACACAAGGAAGTAGAGTAGGACTTCTTTCTCACCCTTACCCGTCATCCAACATTGTTTGCAACAGCATTATTTGACTCGCATAGTCCATCGCCGCTTGGCTCTACTTCAACCACTACAACCTGATGGTTCCCTTGCAGCTAAAAGAATGAGATAGAACACCTATTCTGACATCAAGAGATGAAAGCAGTCAAGCAGGCAACAAAGTCGACTATTTGTCTTCACTTCCTCAAAAGTGCTAAAAAGAGCCCCTGGGCGCAGACCCTTCCCCAAGGGACTAAACGCATTCAGTTATCTTTCAAAGAGCTTATTCGAGAACAACCTATTCTAAAAGCAACCTATTTGAATTGGAAAACTGCTTCTTTTAGGGATGACTATTCTGCAGCGTTAATTGCAAATAGAAATAGGGGATTGGTTTGAATAGCCCTATTGACCAGGAGATTCAGTATTACCGCAGCTTTGACTTTGTTGCAGTTATGAAGTGAGTTCCATACCATGAAAAAGATTTCAATGGGACCAGGAAGACAACCCACCACTGGAACTTGCTTTGCTCTCGCTCCGCTCGTTCCCACCTGTCTTCTTCCCACTATAGTGAAAGATCTTTCACTTCACCATAGCAGGAACCTCGCTAACCTTAGAGGCTAGTTAGTCTAACCACAGGGGTCCCCTCCTGCTTTCCCACCCACCATAAACTCTTACTACCTTCAATATTATCAAGAATATTTAGACCTTATAGCTCTCAATCAAAACTTTGATCTCACGCCAAATTTTACTATAGGGATTTCCTATACAGGCCTGGGCCCTCTTAATATGCTGTAACCGCTGTTTATTAGACTCAAAATGGTTCAGATCGGCGAAGTAGGCATCAATACCTCTGCTAATATCGGCATATTCTTCTATATGAAGGGGAAGGTTCCCTTGCTTATATAAAGAGAGAGTTTCTTCTATAATGGTATTTATCTTGCTTTCGTAGTGGTCAAAGTGTTTTTCTATAGACCTCCACTCCTTAGACGAAATAAGATCTTTCCTCTCTTTTTTTTCCAAAGCTGCCCAAATCTCATTCTGTGAGACTTCGCCTTCGACCACCGAAGTTCCTTCCACGGGTGGATTCCCGGGAATCTGCGGTAGCCCCTCTTGCCCCGCGTTTGACATGATTTGTACGACCTCTAAAATGGGTTCTACGGCCTATAGAAGTTCATTAAACATGATGGTTTGGTTCATTCTTTGACTGCTCTGCCACCCCCAAACAAAAAGAGAGACTTTTTTAGATATATGTAGTTGCTTGGTTGTTGACCAAGGAAAAACATGGGAATAATTGGACGAAACATTCTTTAACCGCTTATTTACGATAAAACTAGTTGGATGAAAACAACTCTCCTAAATGAAGCCTTTCTATTTTATATATATGATATATCATACCACCTGCCACAACGAATATAATTTATATCTTCAAATCCGAAAAGGTCTGGTTTGAAGTGAAGGAACCCACGGGGCGGTAACTAGAAGAGAGGAGTTCAAACTCGGCATTCAGCCATTCGGAGAAGAGTTGAGTTGCACTAAGAGACGTATAATTAAGTTCACTAAACTTCATGGAGGCAGTCCGGACTCACGGTTGGAGGGTAAAAAAAGTGTTGTTTTGTCGCAACAGCTATTGGGATTGGTCGAGTTCCAGCGAGGATCAGATCTTTGCAGCCGCACGTGTGAGCGGGATGATTCCCACCTCCATACTTAAGTTTCACAGATTCTACAAGATTTATTTTGAAAGCCTATGATGCTCTGGAACACATACAGAAAGTTACCTACCGCTAACGCCTACCAGCAAGCTAGTAGACTTAACATACAGGAAATGACAAAGTGTAGCTCCCCTTATCACCTCTAGAGTCAAAAAGGTTTTCGACGGTCAACTTCGGGACATGTAATTTCATGAAAGAGGTTAGAGAGAAAGCTCCTCAAAGTAGCCGTTATATTATTATATGATGCCACTTGCCACGGATAAGAATCTGATTCTCTATCTACGAATTGAGGAAAAGGGGGGAGCTCAAAAATGGTGAATCTTGAACTTTCTTCTCTTATTAAATTGATTGTTTGATCTAGGGCGAGCGGAGACAAGTCATTAACTACAGTGCCAAGGAAATCAATTGCATGTATCAAGCACAGTGACATGCTCTGTAGCCGGGGAATGAGCAATAAACTTAACTCTCCTTCATTCGGCTTCACTTTCAACCTTCCCTAAAGCGAAGCAAAGAACCTGAGTGGAAGAGCCCATAGCTGTAGTAGTGAAAGTAGTAGTAGCGGTCAGTCTTTTCATTTTGCTGTTACAGAAGCAATAGGCTTGGATGGGCATGATAGCTTGAAGAAGGAGTACCGGGCTCAAGGCCTTTCTTATTTGACTTTGACTCTCCTGGAACTGGCTGGCTTCTATTTTTTATGGTGTTTCTCTATGGAATCTTGTTCTTACTGCCTTCCTAAAGATCTATACGACCTCACAGATCAAGCTTTCCGAGTTGTTTATTTCCAAAATGAAACACCCTACCTTTTATTCGACTCTGTATCTAGATCTTTATTTAGAGGGTGGTAGCCCTTTACCCTTTAGCTTCCACTTTACCATCGGATGCTTTTCTAGCTTCTCGGAAGGGGTCTAGATCCTGTTGCCGAAGCTCATAATTTCGGGTTTCATGTATCAATGCTTCTAGATTAGTGTTAAGGGTGTGGTCGAAGATCAGGCTTGACTGACCGACTTCATTGACGGCGCATTTCGTTCTGGGTGGTGTTTCAGTAATTATGAGTGGCCTCCCATAGTATTCGAAACCTTCCCCTAATCTACGATCACCCTAGTTTGCACTTTTTTGTAAAAGTTTGTTGGTTCGGCAAATTATTAAGTGGCAGCTCTTTCTGCGGATTCGTCTGCTGACGAGGATTCTGATGTTTTGGATGGAGATAGTTATGCTGATGCTGATGCCAAGGCTTATTCCACTACGGATACAAAAAGACAGAAAAGGGATTATTCCTCCTTTTTTGGGATTTCTAAATTCATTTTCTTCCTTCCCCGAGCCCACCTTTAGCCCTTTCTTCAACTACTATTGTGGTAGCAACACATTCTTTGAGTAGGAGAACACTCTGATTTGAAAGAAAGTAAAAGATAGGCAAGTTGCGGTGCCATCTTAATCTTCTAGTTTGCCGCGTCTTCTTGCTCCTTCCTGAGGAGATACTGAAGAAGCACGCAATGGAGACAGTGAGAACTTACGACAAGTTGCAACGTTGAAAGGAATAAGGTGTTAGTAGAGTATGAAGAGTTGTCACAAAAGAGAAGGAATGGGTGAGGAATTGACACATGTAAATCCTTTAGCAAGTAGGAGAGCCATCAAATTTCAGAAGCAGTGATAGCTAACGCTTTGTATTCAGCTTCTGCACTAGCACGGGCAACTATTGGTTTCTATTTAGAGCCCCAAGAAATTAGATTGTCACCAAAGTAAATGCAGAATCCAGTGGTTGAGTGACGAATTGTTGGACAACCAGCCCCGCATAAGAGTAACAAAAAAAGTGTTGAGATAGGGCGATGAGGAAATCTAATACCATAATATAATGGAATGTGCCTTTCAAATACCTTAAAATGCGTTTAAGACACTTGTCATGAACAGTGATTGGATTGGCCATAAAATGGCAGGCATGATTAACAGCATAGCTGAGGTCCGGTCGATTGAGAGTGATATATTGGAGAGCACCAACAGTACTCCGATAGGCCTGAGGATTAGAGGGAGGTGTACCATCCAAAGCTGAAAGTTTAGAACCGTAAGCAATTTGTGTTGCAAAAGGTTTGCAACCAAGCATGTTGGTCCGGCGGAATCAATCTAAAGCATATTTGGTTTGTGACAGAAGAAGGCCAGAGGAGTCACGCTGAGCTTCAATGCCAAGGAAGTCATTGAGATAACCCAAGTCCTTCATGGCAAAATATTTACTAAGACGGTGAATAAACTGACTGAGAAGAGTTCCGTTTTCACCAGTTAAGATAATGTTGTCAACATAAAGCAAAAGGACGATACAGCCAGTAGAGGAATAGATAAGAAAGATAGATGGAGGTATCCGCAACACTCTGACGAAAGCCACTTTGGAGAAGATAGGTACTGAACCATTGAAAGCATGGTAATTGTGCTTGACGAAGACCAACAATGGCCCTATGAAAGCGACAAAGATGAGTAGGCTTAGAAGGATCAACAAATCCAGGAGGTTGTTGCATGTATACCTCTTAAAGTCAAAGACCATGGAGGAAGGCATTTTTCACGTAAAGTTGGCGAATGGGCCAATTTCGTGAGATGGCAAATGATAGAACTGAATTTAGTAGTCCAAAATGGTGCAGAAAACCATAATGGACTAAATTGATGAGAGGCATCCTTTCTTTAAGCGGTCCATATCTTGGCCACCACATCATTTTGAGACTGTTTAAGGACTAGTCCAATATTGAAGCATGTATCGAATCTGTATGATCTCGAAGAATTTGAATACCGCTCTGTGGGGATCTCGAAGAATGCATTTTTGTAGTCCAAGTAAAAGATAGGCATACATCAAGATCTATGGGTTAAGCCACACAAGAAATGCGTTCGGGTTCATTTTTGAAAGATGGTCCCCAATCATTCCATGGTATAACCATTCTGATAACGAGCATAGTTGACAACACTGATCCCTTCTCGTTCAGGTATTTTGGTAAGTGGACCAATCTTCTTCGTATAGAATTGTCTCTGCTTGGTCCCATCTAAGTCTAGATCCTTCATTACATAAGTCATCTTTCCCCTGTATTTTTTAAGGATGAGCGTATGAAAGAAAAGGGGGAGCCATAGTGGTAGGGCATTTCCAGGTTATGTATGTGCTGTGACCTTATGAATCGTGTCAGAATAAGTATCAAATAAACCAAAAGTTATCAGCTTCTTTCTTAAGTGCTTCAGTTCAACGTGATCTATCACAGAGGCTTTTGAATCAGACTCTTCCCCTACTTTCCGTGGATCATGAGCGGATTATTTCTCCCTCTGAAACTCCAGCCAAATTGTTCAAGGGTGACGGTAAACCCGTTTGCAAATCACAAAGCAGGATCAATAGAAAAATTGACCCTTCCCCTTTTGACTTGAGCATTGAATTGAACTTTTGTACTGAGGACGACCTATGAGATGGTTTGAACCGGTTCTCAAACCTACTACTATACGAACAGTCTTCTTCGGCTAAGGCTGGCAAATCCAACTTTTTTTTGTTAAAAAGAGATCTCGAATCAAGGGCTATCGACCTGACAGTGCTCTGTTAGTCCATTTAGTGGATCCTCCCCCCAAAAACAAGATCATATTGAGCAGCAACTTTGAGGAAGATAGCATTGCGACATGCTATTACCTATTTATGGTGACGGGTGTCATGCTAGAGTCTGTCCAGGTGGGCTCAAGCTAAAGCAGGAGAAGAGAGTTAGCTTTCTGCTGAGTGAGCCCGAACAGGAGCGAACGCACACTAGATCAGAGCAAGTTTAGCTGGCCCAATGGCACAGACACCTAATAGGATGAGGCATAGCGGGAATTGAACATACATCTCTTTGAGCTACTCCAGCAAGCACCCATTTCGGAAGCTCAATTTGTAGGACCGGGGAGAACACTCGCAGGCGTGCACGCATTTTGAGAGAGCGCAAAACTCTAACTTGAGTAAGTGCCAGCCAGGCAAAAGGGTTAGCCAGAAGTGGTGGTTTAGCCAAAGGGGGAATGTGCAACGGTTGGATTCAGCACGCTCTTAGAATAACTGTGGAAATCCTAACGCCTATCCCAACACAGAGAGCTTATCCACTACATCTACATAAGGAATAGTCTAGTCCAATATTTCTTGTCCTTAAAATATCATATATGCACCGCTGCTGATCCTTTCTAAATCTAGCTTCTACCGAGCATACGTCTGCCGCGGGAACAGGAAGAACGGAAATTTACTTTTATGTTGAAGTCTTTCCTGTTGGAAGGATGGGGGCGCCTTGCACGTCTTGGAAAAATCATGCTTTGTATCTGAAGTTATTGGCCCATGGTCCTCAGTGAGGAAAGTACCTAGAACACAGAAGAGGGCCGATAGGAAGTTACAAGCAATTCTTTTTTCTTCTTTCTCGAAAACCTGATGTGAGGGGGCCCACTGGGATGTCCATAATTGAAGCATTATTCTTCATCGACTGTCGGTTTTTTACTAGGTGGCCGATGTCTTTGATACTTTCATTTTCGCAGGAAAGGGTAAGGGTTCCAAACTTAGCGTGTGAGCTTTGATGAAGACTTGCATCACAGTTCGTTTCCTCGTGGCTCGATTGCTCATTTGCTTCTTCCTTTGGGCATGAAGTTGTTGGTGAGGCCTTTCTTTGCCTGTTGAAAAGCTAGCCCTTGCTCAAAGATCTTTTTTATTTAGCACTAGAGGGAGCCCTCCAATCTTAAAAAACTGACGGAATGCGATCTCATAGGCAATTTCCTATGAGGGCTGGACCCCCAACATCTGTAGAAGAAAGGGGAAACTAAATCATGAAACTGAATTTCCAAGTAGAAGGATGAGAAAAAAAACATCCACTATTGCAAAAAATCTTTCATTCTTTTTTAGTAAGGGTGTCAGCCGCAAGTATGAGGGGACATTCCCCATCATAGAGAAAGTAGGACAAGTTGCCTAAAAACTTCAGCTTCTTTCCAAGCTAAAGATCCACCCTGTCTTCCATGTGGGGTTTCTAAAGACATACCATCCATACATGGAAGACCCTACAAGAGGCATTCCCAAGAGGCCACTAGAAAGGATGACGACATCCTTGTCGAAGGAAGTGGAATATGTGATGGCGGAACACAAAGTTAATCGACGTGGTGTCCCAGCTTAAACCATTGGCTTGGTAAAGTAGAAGGTTCTACCGAAGCAGGGAAGCTCTATGGTTTTGCAAACTAGTAGGAAGTTGAGTTCTATCTTTCCCTAGTTCATGAAAGGCTAACCTTCGAGTTTTTGCTTTCTGGAAAAACCTCTTACCAGATGGTTCTTCACTACAGCCTTTAAGTCTCGCCTAGCCTCTCCCGCCGTTCTCCAGGAAACTAGCAGCTTGCACCTGTTCAGCCGCTTCTCTAGGAGATAGGAGATTTGCTGCTGACTGGGTTTAGGACCAAACCATCATCCGAACCGTCTGCTACCAAGTCCATGGGTTGGAACCCATAACAAACTAAAAAAGCACTTCTGCCGGTCGACGAATGCGTGCGGAGAGGTTGTAGTAGTGTTGAATGAATGACTGATTTGGAACCAGACCGGGTAACTTGAAAGGTGGTCCCGATGTTAGATTCTAAAGAACCGACGGTTCTATTGGTGACCCATTCAAAAGAAGCTGGCCGCTTTGACTTTTATTAGCCAATCGAGTGCGGAGGGTGCTGTGCTCCTCTTCATTTATTCCCGTTAATGACCACAAAGGCCAACACTGCGCCTGCTCGCTACTTGCCTTTTTACTACTTTGACTAGCGCCC
Organism: Nicotiana noctiflora; assembly: GCA_032618575.1. NCBI lineage: Eukaryota > Viridiplantae > Streptophyta > Magnoliopsida > Solanales > Solanaceae > Nicotiana > Nicotiana noctiflora. The sequence continues at coordinate 51,797 of JASVEL010012452.1, read as the reverse complement.
GGCAAAGGAATGATTTTTTTCCCAAAGCCAACTTCCTTTATCGAGCGGCTCTCTTTGTTGACGATAAAAGCGATGGTCCGGGCTGTCGGAAATAAGCGGTAATTTTTCTCAGTCCTAATCCTAATAAATACCACGTGAAGCGCGTGATCACCCAGATTCCAAATGCCTTAATTATCTTATATATATAATAACGTATTGACGTCAGCCCCCTTTCTACTCCAGCTAATGGAAAAATGCCTTCGAATGGTCGTAATCGTCGACAACCCAACCGACATCCACCACAAGCTCGGCGAGTTGTCCTCCAAGATTTCTCGAAGGTAATGCTAGGTCCTATTCAGTACTGACGACTCTTGATGCCAAGAAGGAGACCAACTAGACGAGACAGACCATTGTTCATAGGTTGGTTATAAGCCCGAAGATCGAATCAGAATCTTCACCTTTGAGAGGGATTCTTGTGCCAACCATAGGAAGAAGAACTCGGTTACTCATCTTGGATCGGATTGGATTAATATCTTTATGTTGTTCTACGAACGAGCCTTCTATTTGATTTATACTATACTTCTTCAAGTCTCCATCATCCTGATCTCTCTTTCCTTCCTGTCCAAAGAAAACAGAACCTCTTCTAGTTCAAGGTCGAAATCCTCAAACCAATCAAAATATGATTTCTAGTTCACTATTCTTGTAAGGCCCCGTAAAATTTTTGTGCATAAAACCTAGTAGTTGTGGTGTCATGGTCCGAATAATGTGTTAGGAATGCGTAGAATTCTTCGCGGCTCGCAAGCTCGCCGCGGTTCGGACCCTTGGTAGTGATTTAAGTTTCAAAATGTAGAGAATAAAATTTTCCAGAAAAATGTCAAATATGCGGTCAAGAATGCGACCGCAAACCTGACATGCGGACCGCATTCTTGCCGCAAATCGTTCCAGAGAGTTTCCAAAAATCGTGTCAAATGTGCGGTCGATATGCGATCGCATGTCAAATCTGCGGTGCACTTTTGCGACCGCAGAATCAACATGCGGTCCGCATAGTGACCGCATTCCTTAACAGAACCTGCATAAACTTTGAGGCCATTTTGCGGTCACTTTGCGGACCGCATGTGGGTTCTGCGGTCGCATAGTGACCGCATATTCGACCCCGGCCCAGATTTTGTAACATTTTGACCCGATCTCTTCTTTAATATAACACACTTCTTCTTCATTTTATCATATTATCTTACCAAAAATTAGAGAGAGAAGAGAGGGTTTTTAGAGAGAGAAGTTCTTCATCTTCAAGGATTGTTTCAACTACTTAATTCAAAGGGATTCTAGGGCAAGGATTCAACTTCCCCAATATTTTCAAGGTAAAAACCCTAACTATTTTCTTGATTTTCAGTTTTAATTGGGTAAAGAGAGGTTTTCATGTAATAGCTTTTAAAAGTAGAATTTTTACACTCATGCATGATTATTGAACTTGATTTCTAGTAAAAAGAAGTGAGTAGAAGTAAGAGTCTTCAAGAACAAGGTTGGCAAGAGTAGGATATCTTGGGTAATCATAAAGTAGGAAGAAAACTCATCACCAGGTATGTATGGCTAATTTTGATTCTTGTAAAATCGCCCAAATGTGTGCGAATTGTCTTGGCATGTGTCAAATTGAGAAATTTTATGTAATCCTTTGATTTCCTTGTTGAGCATTTGATTGATGTTGAACTATGTATGGTATGAAATATGAATTGAAAGATAAAAAGGTAATCGAGGTTGGTAAAGAATTGGGAATAACCATTGTGATGGCATATTTGGCTTATTGTGGAAAGACTTTGAAATACCTTAATTGTGGTGAATTGTTGAACATGATTATGTGGGCATTTTCGATTTGGAATACTTGTAACATGGTTGTGATATTGAATTGAGAAGAAATTGAGAACATGAACCAAATGTGTAAGTTGCTTATTTGAACTTGTTGAAATTGTGTGTAGTACCTTATCTGCTGTTTGAAATTGTTGTGTTTTCAACTGTAAGGCGGGGTCGTGTTGCGCGCCGCAACGTGGTGAAATAAGGTTTGGGTTGGGGTGATAAGGGTGGCCGAGGTAATAAGGGTGGTCAGGGGGCAATAAGGATGGAAAGCGATCGAAATCGCTATTGAAAATTGATACAAAAATCAATAATGTAAAATTGTGAAAGGAGACAGCAGGAGAGTTTGCAACCTGGGGAGCACTGATTGCTCCTATGTTTGACTACTTGCAATTTATGTTGTTGATTGGTCGTTGTTCCATTTGTTGACATTGAATGTGCTTGTGTTGAGGCTTATCTGAAATGAGTAAAAGCTGGAAAACATGGTTGGTTGGCTTGATTAGTTTTAATGTAATTTAATGGCTTGAGTTTACTTGGGACAAAGTTTGTCCATACATACCAGTACAATTTAAGTGTACTGACGTCCCTTTTGCCGGGGGCGCTACATTCGTGTCATGATTGTAGGTGGATCAGTAACAGGCACTTCAGCTCATCGGCAGTAGTATCCTTCTCCTTCCACTGCCCGTTTTGGTGAGCCCTTTCTTCCTCGGGGCCTTGTGTGGTTCTTGCCACTTCGGTTTAGATTTTCATTTTGGTTTGTAAGGTATAGCCGGAGCCTTGTTACCGGCAAGTATTGTATTTCCCTTTTGTATCCTAGAGGCTCTGTAGACATGTAAACTGTGGGACTCCAGTCTTATATATATATTGTGTTATGTCGGGCGTTGTAAAAAAATTTGAAATCTAGTTAATGAATCACTCGTATCGTTTTATTTGTTTAATGTGAAATCAATTATGATTAGAAATATATTTGGTTAATGAGACACAGTCATCACAGGGGTAACGCGTGGGAATGAAAGGCACCCAGGTCCGCTTGACTGGGGTAACCCGGTCAGGCGCCGGTCATGTTCCTCGATTTGGGGCGTGACAAACTTGGTATCAGAGCCAGGTTTTAAAGTGTCCTAGGATGTCTTGGAGCCGTGTCTAGTAGTGCCCTTCTTATAGGTGTGTTGTCGACCACATCATATAAGTAGGGGGCTACACGGGCATTTAGGAATTTACCTACTTCTTTGTTAATCTATATCGTGCGGTAAAGTGCAATATGGAGATATCTGTGTCTAATTCGTGCCTTGTTCCCAAATTTTCAGAATATGGCACCTAAGAAGAAGGCTAGACTCGGCCTTAGGGCCAATGCCGGCCAAAGTGCAGCTGTTAATCATGTACCCGATGCCGTGGGAGAGAATGACCCACCAGTCCCGAATTTGCCTGGCCCATCCGTTCAAAACCCAAGTGTCCCTATTCCAGCTGCGGCAGAGGATGCCACCATTCCTCCTGCCGGTGTTCCTGACTCAGATACAGTTCCCGCTTCGGGCTCTGGTATCTCTAATGAAGAACTTAGGGGATCCATCCATATGTTAGCACAGCTAGTGGCCGCCCAGGCCCAGAGATCCCATGATGCCCCTGCATCCTCCAGCGGACAGGGAGATTCCTTTGGCTCCAGAGTCCATCAATTCTTGCGATTGGCCCCTCCAGAATTTTCAGGCACCGATCCAGAGGCTGACCCACAGGAATTCGTTGATGAGATATACAAGACCCTCAGAGTGATGAAGGCTACAGATATAGAGGGGTAGAGTTGGCCTCTTACAGGCTGAAGGGAGCGGCACGTTCATGGTTCGAAATGTGGGAGGATTCCCGTGAGGAAGGGAGCCCTCCGGCCAGATGGGATGAGTTCGTGGATGCATTTATGGACCACTTCTTACCTGCTGAGGCAATGGCAGCCCGTGCCACCGAGTTCGAGGTTCTCAAACAGGGTAGTATGAGTGTTTGGGAGTATCACATGGAGTTCGTAAGGTTGTCCAAGTACGCTCCTCATTTAGTATCGACCATGGATGCCCGGGTTCGACGGTTTGTCAGGGACTTAGTCCTTTGGTAGTGAATGAGACCGCCACAGCAGCTTTGCACTCAGACATGAACTATGGGAGGATTGTGGGGTTTGCTCAGGGCCACAGAGGCCAGGAAATTGAAGATTCGTGCAGAAAGAGAAAGTAGCAGCAGGGCCCGGTCAATGGGTCGTTCAGGGAGATCACTTCCAGGGAGGGGGTCATCAGGGCCATCCCAGTCATATGCTCAGTCCTCCGCGAGTGCACCGCCATCCATGCACAGTCATCAGCAGGGCAGTTACTCGAGACCTGGTTCAGACAGCAGGAGGTCTCGTCAGTCTGGTCATCCTGGGGTGAGATCCCAGCAGCAGGGGAGACCCACATGCCCCAAGTGTGGGAGATTTCATACAGAAACTTGCTACCTTGACCTTCCAGTGTGCTTCGGGTGCGGGGTGAGAGGTCACATTCAGCGGGACTGCCGTGCACCCCGTCAGGGTATAGGTAGGGGATCTGCTCAGTCATCCGGTTCTTCAGCTGCTACATCATCGGCGCGTACTCCAGCAGCAGCAGGGCGTGGTGCAGCTAGGGGTGGAGCTCAGGGTAGGGGTGGACCTAGCCGATTCTATGCATTGAGTGGCCGCCAAAATGCCGAGGCTTCTCCAGATGTTGTTACAGGTATCATGTATGTGCGGTAAAAAAGGAGGTGTGACAGCTCCTCCTTGTCTTATGTTACTCCATTCATTGCTTCAAGTTTTTGGATAGTACCCGAACAGCTTCATGAGCCGTTCTCTGTGTCGACTCCAATCGGTGATTCTATTACAACCTCACGAGTCTATAGGAATTGTGTTGTTACGGTGGGTGGTCGTGATACCACAGCCGATCTTATTGAGCTTGGGATGGTAGATTTTGATGTAATTATGGGGATGGATTGGCTCTATTCGTGCTTTGCCAAACTTGATTGTCGAACGAGAGTTATGAGGCTCGAGTTCCCTAACGAGCCAATTATTGAATGGAGAGGAAATGGTGTAGTGCCAAGGGGTAGGTTTATTTCCTACCTTAAGGCTTCGAAGATGATTAAGAAAGGGTGTATCTATCACCTGATTCGGGTAACGGACACCACCTCGGATGTGCCTACCCTCGAGTCCGTGCCAATTGTGAATGAATTTCCTGAAGTGTTTCCAGATGAGCTTCCAGGCATCCCGCCGGATAGGGAGATTGATTTCGGAATTGATGTATTGCCGGATACTCAGCCAATATCCATTCCACCTTACAGAATGGCGCCAGCAGAGTTAAGGGAGTTAAAGGAGCAGTTGAAGGATTTATTAGAGAAAGGGTTCATACGACCGAGTGTGTCGCCATGGGGTGCTCCGGTTCTCTTTGTCAGAAAGAAGGATGGGTCACTTCGAATGTGTATTGATTATCGGCAGCTCAACAAAGTCACCATCAAGAATAAATATCCTTTGCCTCGAGTGGATGATCTGTTTGACCAATTGCAGGGAGCGAAGTTCTTCTCAAAGATTGATTTACGGTCCGGGTACCACCAGTTGAAAATCAGGGAGCAGGATATTCCTAAGACCGCCTTCAGAACTCGTTATGGTCACTTCGAGTTTTTGGTCATGTCTTTTGGGCTAACCAATGCCCCAGCAGTTTTCATGGACCTTATGAATCGGGTTTTCAAGCCATTCCTAGATTCCTTTGTGATTGTATTCATTGACGATATTCTCATCTACTCTCGGAGCAGGGAAGATCATGCCGTTCACCTCAGGAGCAGCATTGCAGACCCTTCTTCAGCATCAATTGTATGCCAAGTTCTCAAAATGTGAGTTTTGGTTGGAGTCCGTAGCTTTTCTAGGGCATGTTATTTCCAGTGAGGGAATTATGGTGGATCCTCGGAAGATTGCGGCAGTGAAAGATTGGCCTAGACCCACGACCCCGACAGAGATTCGCAGCTTTTTGGGTCTGGCAGGGTACTATCGGAGGTTTGTAGAGGGATTCTCAACCCTCGCTTCCCTATTGACTAAATTGATGCAGAAAGCAGTTAAGTTCCAGTGGTCCGAAGCATGTGAGAAAAGTTTCCAAGAACTGAAGTCAAGATTGACCTCGGCACCAGTATTGGCCTTGCCAGAAGGCACGGAGGGATTTGTAGTCTATTGTGATGCCTCCAGAGTCGGTTTGGGATGTGTATTGATGCAGCACGGAAAGGTTATAGCTTATGCTTCCAGGACAACTCAAGAACCATGAGAAGAATTATCCGACGCATGATTTGGAACTTGCAGCTGTTGTGTTTGCCTTGAAAATATGGCGACACTATCTTTATGGGGTTCATGTAGATGTGTTTTCGGACCACAAGAGCCTCCAGTATTTGTTCAAGCAGAAAGAGCTGAATCTGAGACAGCGGCGGTGGTTAGAACTACTCAAGGACTATGATATGGACATATTGTACCATCCAGGGAAGGCAAATGTGGTAGCGGACGCTCTTAGTCGGAAATCCATGGGTAGTTTGGCTCATTTGGGTGTGGATCAGAGACCCCTGGCTCGAGAGGTCTACCAATTAGCCAGCTTGGGGGTTCGTATTTCGGCGTCAGACGAGGGGGATATCTTGGTGCATAATGGAGCAGAATCATCATTGGTCGCGGAAATCAAGGAAAAACAGTTCATGGATCCAGCATTGGTTCGGGCGAAGGAAGCAGTCATGGATGACAAGACCTCGGCATTTGTACTTAGCAGCGAAGATGGTGTATTGCGGTGTCAAGATAGGCTATGTGTTCCGGATGTGGACGAGCTTCGGGAAAGAGTGATGGCGGAGGCTCATACTTCCAGGTATTCTGTGCACCCTGGTTCAACGAAAATGTATCACGATCTCAAGGAGATTTATTGGTGGAACGGTATGAAAAGGGATGTGGCAGGCTTTGTAGCTAAATGTCCGAACTGTCAACAAGTGAAGGCCGAGCATCAACGGCCTGGTGGATTAACTCAGCTTATAGAAATACCAAGGTGGAAATGGGAGATGATCAATATGGATTTCGTGGTGGGGTTACCTCGCACTCGGCGTAAGTTCGATTCAGTATGGGTGATAGTAGATCGACTCACCAAATCAGCTCACTTCCTGCCTGTCAAGTCCACTGATACCGCGGAGCAATATGCAAGATTGTACATCAAAGAGATAGTAAGGCTTCATGGCACTCCACTTTCTATTATCTCGGACCGCGGGGCTCAGTTCACCGCTAACTTTTGGAAGAAGTTTCAGCAAGGTTTGGGAACTCAGGTGAATCTCAGCACAGCTTTCCATCCACAGACCGATGGACAGGCCGAGCGGACCATTCAGACGCTCGAAGATATGTTGCGGGCTTGTGTCTTAGATTTTAAAGGTAATTGGGATGAACACTTGCCACTGATAGAATTTGCTTACAATAACAGGCTATCATGCTAGCATTCAAATGGCCCCGTTTGAGGCATTATACGGGAGAAGATGTAGATCGCCAATCGGGTGGTTTGAGGTAGGTGAAGCGGAATTGCTAGGGCCAGACATGGTGTACGAAGCTATGGAAAAGGTCAAGGTTATTCAGGAGAGAATGAAAACAGCACAAAGTCGTCAAAAGTCCTATGCAGACGTTCGTCGAAGGGATTTGGTTTCAAGTCGACGATTGGGTGTTCTTGAGGGTATCTCCTATGAAGGGAGTCATGCGGTTCGGAAAGAAAGGGAAATTGAGCCCTAGGTATGTCGGGCCATATCGGATCATTCAAAGGGTTGGTCAAGTTGCTTATAGGCTAGAGTTGCCTCCTGAGATGTCATCAGTGCATCCGGTATTCCATGTGTCCATGTTGAAGAAAGTAATTGGAGATCCATCCACCGTCATGCCAGTCGAAGCTATAGAGGTTAATGAAGATCTGTCATATGAAGAGGTTCCAGTTGCCATTCTTGATAGGCAAGTTCGTAAGTTGAGAAATAAGGAAGTCGCCTCTGTTAAAGTATTGTGGCGAAGTCAACAAGTTGAGGAGGCCACATGGGAAGCGGAAAAAGAGATGAAGGAAAAGTACCCCCATTTGTTCGATCAAGCCTAGAAGAAATTAGGTGACCCTCCTACTCCTAGTAACTCTCATCTTGCCTAAGTTGTTTCCCTCTTAGTATTAGTAAAGTCCCCTTCATTTTGTAATGAGTTAATTGTGTTGTTACCTTGGGTCACTTGAACCGTTCTTGAAAAATGAAAGCCTTATAAATATTTACGTGTTTAATAAACTACTAATAGTAAGTATAGATTGGTAAATGGTTTGTTAAGTGCACATGGTGTGTTAAATTGGTTAAGTAAGGTAAGAATTCATTGACATGACGAGTTTATGTGCAATTGTAACAATGTGATAGAATATGTGCATTCGTTGAGGTAAGAAAGTGTATACCAGCTGTGAAAAGTGTTGAAGTTGTATATTATTGTTTGGTAATGTGTTTCGGGGGCCCTCTGACAGGTGGATATGTCCATAATACAAAGGAAACTCTGGCGAAATTTTTCTAAAATATAAGAGTTAGTCAAAATTTTGATAGCTTGCACATCATGCCTTTCAAAACTCATTTATTTCAAAATCCTCATTCGAGGACGAATGATCTTAAGGGGGAGAGGATGTAAGGCCCCGTAAAATTTTTGTGCATAAAACTTAGTAGTTGTGGTGTCATGGTCCGAATAATGTGTTAGTAGTTTTGTGCATAAAACCTAGTACTTGCCCCTTTTTACTACTTTGACTAGCGCCCGGCAAAGGAATGATTTTTTCCCAAAGCCAACTTCCTTTATCGAGCGGCTCTCTTTGTTGACGATAAAAGCGATGGTCCGGGCTGTCGGAAATAAGCGGTAATTTTTCTCACTCCTAATCCTAATAAATACCACGTGAAGCGCGTGATCACCCAGATTCCAAATGCCTTAATTATCTTATATAGATAATAACGTATTGACGTCAGCCCCCTTTCTACTCCAGCTAATGGAAAAATGCCTTCGAATGGTCGTAATCGTCGACAACCCAACCGACATCCACCACAAGCTCGGCGAGTTGTCCTCCAAGATTTCTCGAAGGTAATGCTAGGTCCTATTCAGTACTGACGACTCTTGATGCCAAGAAGGAGACCAACTAGACGAGACAGACCATTGTTCATAGGTTGGTTATAAGCCCGAAGATCGAATCAGAATCTTCACCTTTGAGAGGGATTCTTGTGCCAACCATAGGAAGAAGAACTCGGTTACTCATCTTGGATCGGATTGGATTAATATCTTTATGTTGTTCTACGAACGAGCCTTCTATTTGATTTATACTATACTTCTTCAAGTCTCCATCATCCTGATCTCTCTTTCCTTCCTGTCCAAAGAAAACAGAACCTCTTCTAGTTCAAGGTCGAAATCCTCAAACCAATCAAAATATGATTTCTAGTTCACTATTCTTGTAAGGCCCCGTAAAATTTTTGTGCATAAAACCTAGTAGTTGTGGTGTCATGGTCCGAATAATGTGTTAGGAATGCGTAGAATTCTTCGCGGCTCGCAAGCTCGCCGCGGTTCGGACCCTCGGTAGTGATTTAAGTTTCAAAATGTAGAGAATTAATTTTTCCGAAAAATGTCAAATATGCGGTCAAGAATGCGATCGCAAACCTGACATGCGGACCGCATTCTTGGCCGCAAATCGTTCCAGAGAGTTGCCCAAAATCGTGTCAAAAGTGCGGTCGATATGCGATCGCATGTCAAATCCGCGGTGCACTTTTGCGACCGCAGAATCAACATGCGGTCCGCATAGTGACCGCATTCCTTAACAGAACCTGCATAACTTTGAGGCCATTTTGCGGTCACTTTGCGGACCGCATGTGGGTTCTGCGGTCGCATAGTGACCGCATATTCGACCCCGGCCCAGATTTTGTAACATTTTGACCCGATCTCTTCTTTAATATAACACACTTCTTCTTCATTTTATCATATTATCTTACCAAAAATTAGAGAGAGAAGAGAGGGTTTTTAGAGAGAGAAGTTCTTCATCTTCAAGGATTGTTTCAACTACTTAATTCCAAGGGATTCTAGGGCAAGGATTCAACTTCCCCAATATTTTCAAGGTAAAAACCCTAACTATTTTCTTGATTTTCAGTTTTAATTGGGTAAAGAGAGGTTTTCATGTAATAGCTTTTAAAAGTAGAATTTTTACACTCATGCATGATTATTGAACTTGATTTCTAGTAAAAAGAAGTGAGTAGAAGTAAGAGTCTTCAAGAACAAGGTTGGCAAGAGTAGGATATCTTGGGTAATCATAAAGTAGGAAGAAAACTCATCACCAGGTATGTATGGCTAATTTTGATTCTTGTAAAATCGCCCAAATGTGTGCGAATTGTCTTGGCATGTGTCAAATTGAGAAATTTTATGTAATCCTTTGATTTCCTTGTTGAGCATTTGATTGATGTTGAACTATGTATGGTATGAAATATGAATTGAAAGATAAAAAAGGTAATCGAGGTTGGTAAAGAATTGGGAATAACCATTGTGATGGCATATTTGGCTTATTGTGGAAAGACTTTGAAACACCTTAATTGTGGTGAATTGTTGAACATGATTATGTGGGCATTTTCGATTTGGAATACTTGTAACATGGTTGTGATATTGAATTGAGAAGAAATTGAGAACATGAACCAAATGTGTAAGTTGCTTATTTGAACTTGTTGAAATTGTGTGTAGTACCTTATCTCCTGTTTGAAATTGTTGTGTTTTCAACTGTAAGGCGGGGTCGTGTTGCGCGCCGCAACGTGGGGAAATAAGGTGTGGGTTGGGGTGATAAGGGTGGCCGAGGTAATAAGGGTGGTCAGGGGCAATAAGGATGGAAAGCGATCGAAATCGCTATTGAAAATTGATACAAAAATCAATAATGTAAAATTGTGAAAGGAGACAGCAGGAGAGTTTGCAACCTGGGGAGCACTGATTGCTCCTATGTTTGACTACTTGCAATTTATGTTGTTGATTGGTCGTTGTTCCATTTGTTGACATTGAATGTGCTTGTGTTGAGGCTTATTTGAAATGAGTAAAAGCTGGAAAACATGGTTGGTTGGCTTGATTAGTTTTAATGTAATTTAATGGCTTGAGTTTACTTGGGACAAAGTTTGTCCATACATACCGGTACAATTTAAGTGTACTGACGTCCCTTTTGCCGGGGGCGCTACATTCGTGTCATGATTGTAGGTGGATCAGTAGCAGGCACTTCAGCTCATCGGGTGTAGTATCCTTCTCCTTCCACTGCCCGTTTTGGTGAGCCCCTTTCTTCTTCGGGGCCTTGTGTGGTTCTTGCCACTTCGGTTTAGATTTTCATTTTGGTTTGTAAGGTATAGCCGGAGCCTTGTTACCGGCAAGTATTGTATTTCCCTTTTGTATCCTAGAGGCTCTGTAGACATGTAAACTGTGGGACTCCGGTCTTATATATATATTGTGTTATGTCGGGCGTTGTAAAAAAATTTGAAATCTAGTTAATGAATCACTCGTATCGTTTTATTTGTTTAATGTGAAATCAATTATGATTAGAAATATATTTGGTTAATGAGACACAGTCATCACAGGGGTAACGCGTGGGAATGAAAGGCACCCAGGTCCGCTTGACTGGGGTAACCCGGTCAGGCGCCGGTCATGTTCCTCGATTTGGGGCGTGACAATTCTTATGATAAGAAGTTATGTCTCATTCATGTGATGAGAAAGTTGAAAATGAAAATTAGCAAATTTCACATCTACGGCAGATTTTGTGCCCCAAATCATTTAGACTTATGAAACTAAGCGGGAGGGGAAGGTATGACCCCTCCCCCATTGAACAAAGGGGATCTGTAAGGCGGGCTCACTCACATACTAGATAGGTGAGTCGGAATTATAGTGCTAGTTTCGTTCCCTCGGGGAAGAGAAAGCACGAATCTATTACAATCTTAGTAGAGAACAGAGATGGAAGAAAAACGTAGGTTCTTCGTTCCGTCCTTGACCTATGATATGATCAATAGCTTAATCCATCCACTGGACCACCTGGAATTCTTAATTAAACCTTTACCCGAAAAAGGAAATTGGATTTTCTTATTAAATCTTCTTTTCCTAGATTAAGATATCATCAGACCGTTATGTTTAAGAAGGAATGCATTGATTTTCTGATTCCTTTTTTTCGCTCTTCGCTTAGCTACACCAGCTTATAGATGCCCATGTCCTTCATGGATCTATGAGTTCATACGAATAATGGCTAGCGAGATTTCACATTCAATCGGAGTTGCCTTAGTTGGTTTCTGAAGGGAAGGCACTCAAGACTCTATATAGTGGTTTATGCCCTTATTTGGCTTCAAGAAGCATTAGAATCCCTTATTTAACTTGCGGGGCAATCAAGGAACAGAAGCTACCATCCTAGGGGGAGGATCTATTATTGTAAGGCCCCCGTAAAAATTTTGTGCATAAAACCTAGTAGCTGTGGTGTCATGGTCCGAATAATGTGTTAGGAATGCGTAGAATTCTTCGCGGCGAGCTTGCTCGCCGCGGTTCGGACCCTTGGTAGTAATTTAAGTTTTAAAAATGTAGAGAATTAATTTTTCCGAAAAATGTCAAATATGCGGTCAAGAATGCGACCGCAAACCTGACATGCGGACCGCATTCTTGCCGCAAAACGTTCCAGGAGAGTTGCCCAAAATCGTGTCAAAAGTGCGGTCGATATGCGATCGCATGTCAAATCTGCGGTGCACTTTTGCGACCGCAGAATCAACATGCGGTCCGCAAAGTGACCGCATTCCTTAACAGAATCTGTGTAAAATTTGGGGCAATTCTGCGGTCACTATGCGGACCGCATGTTGATTTTGCGGTCGCATAGTGCACCGCATAATTGACCCCGGCCCAGATTTTTGTAACATTTTGACCCGATCTCTTCTTTAATATAACACCTTTCTTCTTCATTTTATCATATCATCTCACCAAAATTAGAGAGAGAAGAGAGGGTTTTTAGAGAGAGAAGTTCTTCATCTTCAAAGATTGTTCCAACTACTTAATTCCAAGGATTCTAGGGCAAAGATTCAACATCCCCAATCTTTTCAGGGTAAAAACCCTAACTATTTTCTTTGATTTTCAGTTTTAAATTGGGTAAAGAGAGGTTTGCATATAATAGCTTTTGGAAATAGAATTTTACACTCATGCATGATTATTGAACTTGATTTCTAGTAAAAAGAAGTGAGTAGAAGTAAGAGTCTTCAAGAACAAGGTTGGCAAGAGTAGGATATCTTGGGTAAGCATAAAGTAGGAGGAAAAATCATCACCAGGTATGTATGGCTAATTTTGATTCTTGTGAAATCGCCTATATGTGTGAAGTTTGTTTGTTTCGTGTTAAATTGACAAATTGTGTGAAATTCTTGATGTTGTTGTTGGATATTCAAAGTTTGTTGTTGAGCTATGAGTGATGTAAAATGAGAGTTTAATTTGGCAAAAGAATTGTGAATAATGACTATGATGGCCTATATGGCACCTTGTGGAAAACAAACGAAACACTTGAGAATTGGTTTATTGTGGAAAGAGATGAAACACTTGAATTGTGGAAATATTGTAACATGGTTGTGATATTGGATTGAGAAGAAATTGAGAACATGAACCAATGTGTAAGTTGCTTATTTGAACTTGTTGAAATTGTGTGTAGTACCTTATCTCCTGTTTGAAATTGTTGTGTTTTCAACTGTAAGGCGGGGTCGTGTTGCGCGCCGCAACGTGGGGAAATAAGGTGTGGGTTGGGGTGATAAGGGTGGCCGAGGTAATAAGGGTGGTCAGGGGGCAATAAGGATGGAAAGCGATCGAAATCGCTATTGAAAATTGATACAAAAATCAATAATGTGAAATTGTGAAAGGAGACAGCAGGAGAGTTTGCAACCTGTGGGGCACCGATTGCCCCTTTGTTTGACTACTTGTGCTTTACGTGATTGATTGGTTATTGTTAAATTGGTTGATCGTAGAAAGTGCTTTGTGTGAGAATTATTTGAAATGAGGAAAATGTGGAAACATGGTTGGTTGGCTTAATTAATTGTTGATGTAATTTAATGGCTTGAGTTTACTTGGGACAAAGTTTGTCCATACATACCAGTACAATTCAAGTGTACTGACGTCCCTTTTGCCGGGGGCGCTACATTCGTGTCATGATTGTAGGTGGATCAGTAGCAGGCACTTCAGCTCATCGGCAGTAGTATCCTTCTCCTTCCACTGCTCGTTTTGGTGAGCCCCTTTCTTCCTCGGGGCCTTGTGTGGTTCATGCCACTCGGTTTAGATTTCATTTTGGTTTTGTAAGGTATAGCCGGAGCCTTGTTACCGGCAAGTATTGTATTTCCCTTTTGTATCCTAGAGGCTCTGTAGACATGTAAACTGTGGGACTCCAGTCTTATGTATATATATTGTATTAGGTCGGGCGTTGTAAAAATTGAAATCTTGTTAATGAATCACTCGTATCATTTTATTTGTTTAATGTGAAATCATTCATGGTTAGTAATATATTTGGTTAATGAGAAACAATCAACACAGGGGTAACGCGTGGGAATGAAAGGCACCCAGGTCCGCTTGACTGGGGCAACCCGGTCAGGCGCCGGTCATGTCCCTCGATTTGGGGCGTGACAAACTTGGTATCAGAGCTTAAGGTTTTAAAGTGTCCTAGGATGTCTCGGAGTCGTGTCTAGTAGTGCCCTTCTTATAGGTGTGTTGTCGACCACATCATATAAGTAGGGGGCTACACGGGCATTTAGGAATTTACCTACTTCTTTGATAATCTATATCGTGCGGTAAAGTGCAATGTGGAGATATCTCTGTCTAATTCGTGCCTTGTTCCCAAATTTTCAGAATATGGCACCTAAGAAGAAGGCTAGACTCGGCCTTAGGGCCAATGCCGACCCAAGTGCAGTTGTTAATCATGTACCCGATGCCGTGGGAGAGAATGACCCACCAGTTCCGAATTTGCCTGGCCCATCTGTTCAAAACCCAAGTGTCCCTATTCCCAGCTGCGGCAGAGGATGCCACCATTCCTCCTGCCAGTGTTCCTGACTCAGATACAGTTCCCGCTTCGGGTTTCGGTATCTCTAATGAAGATCTTAGGGGAGCCATTCATATGTTAACTCAGTTAGTAGCCGCCCAGGCCCAGAGATCCCATGATGCCCCTGCATCCTCCAGCGGACAGGGAGATTCCTTTGGCTCCAGAGTCCATCAATTCTTGCGATTGGCCCCTCCAGAATTTTCAGGCACCGATCCGGAGGCTGACCCACAGGAATTCCTTGATGAGATATACAAGACCCTCAGAGTGATGAAGGCTACAGATATAGAGGGGGTAGAGTTGGCCTCTTACAGGCTGAAGGGAGCGGCACGTTCATGGTTCGAAATGTGGGAGGATTCCCGTGAGGAAGGGAGCCCTCCGGCCGGATGGGATGAGTTCGTGGATGCATTTATGGACCACTTCTTACCTGCTGAGGCAATGGCAGCCCATGCCACTGAGTTCGAGGTTCTCAAATAGGGCAGTATGAGTGTTTGGGAATATCACATGGAGTTCGTAAGGTTGTCCAAGTATGCTCCTCATTTAGTGTCGACCATGGATGCCCGGGTTCGACGGTTTGTTCGGGGCCTTAGCCCTTTGGTGGTGAATGAGGCCGCCACAGCAGCTTTGCACTCGGACATGAACTATGGGAGGATTGTGGGGTTTGCTCAGGCCACAGAGGCTAGGAAATTGAAGATTCGTGCAGAAAGAGAAAGTAGCAGCAGGGCCCGGTCAATGGGTCGTTCAGGGAGATCACTTCCGGGGAAGGGGTCATCAGGGCCATCCCAGTCATATGCTCAGTCCTCCGCGAGTGCACCGCCATCCGTGCACAATCATCAGCAGGGCAGTTACTCGAGACCTGGTTCAGACAGCAGGAGGTCTCGTCAGTCTGGTCATCCTGGGGTGAGATCCCAGCAACAGGGGAGACCAACATGCCCCAAGTGTGGGAGATTTCATACAGAGACATGCTACCTTGACCTTCCAGTGTGCTTCGGGTGCGGGGTGAGAGGTCACATTCAGCGAGACTGTCGTGCACCCCGTCAGGGTATAGGTAGGGGATCTGCTCAGTCATCCGGTTCTTCAACTGCTACATCATCAGCGCGTACTCCAGCAGCAGCAGGGCGTGGTGCAGCTAGGGGTGGAGCTCAGGGTAGGGGTGGACCTAGCCGATTCTATGCATTGAGTGGCCGCCAAAATGCCGAGGCTTCTCCGGATGTTGTTACAGGTATCATGTCTGTTCAGACTATTGATTGCTATGCCCTTATTGATCCAGGGTCCTCCTTGTCTTATGTTACTCCATTCATTGCTTCAAGTTTTGGGATAGTACCCGAACGGCTTCATGAGCCGTTCTCTGTGTCGACTCCAATCGGTGATTCTATTACAGCCTCACGAGTCTATAGGAATTGTGTTGTTACGGTGGGTGGTCGTGATACCATAGCCGATCTTATTGAGCTTGGGATGGTAGATTTTGATGTAATTATGGGGATGGATTGGCTCTATTCGTGCTTTGCCAAACTTGATTGTCGAACGAGAGTTATGAGGCTCGAGTTCCCTAACGAGCCAGTTATTGAATGGAGAGGAAATGGTGTAGTGCCAAGGGGTAGGTTTATTTCCTACCTTAAGGCTTCGAAGATGATTAAGAAAGGGTGTATCTATCACTTGGTTCGGGTAACGGACACCACCTCAGAGGTGCCTACCCTCGAGTCCGTGCCAATTGTGAATGAATTTCCTGAAGTGTTTCCAGATGAGCTTCCAGGCATCCCGCCGGATAGGGAGATTGATTTCGGGATCGATGTAATGCCAGATACTCAGCCAATATCCATTCCACCTTACAGAATGGCGCCAGCAGAGTTAACGGAGTTAAAGGAGCAGCTGAGGGATTTATTAGAGAAAGGGTTCATACGACCGAGTGTATCACCATGGGGTGCTCCGGTTCTCTTTGTCAGAAAGAAAGATGGGTCACTTCGAATGTGTATTGATTATCGGCAGCTCAACAAAGTCACCATTAAGAATAAATATCCATTCCCTCGAGTGGATGATCTGTTTGACCAATTGCAGGGAGCGAGGTTCTTCTCAAAGATTAATTTACGGTCTGGGTACCACCAGTTGAAAATCAGGGAGCAGGATATTCCTAAAACCGCCTTCAGAACTCGTTATGGTCACTTTGAGTTTTTGGTTATGTCTTTTGGGCTAACCAACGCCCCGGCAGCTTTCATGGACCTTATGAATCGGGTTTTCAAGCCATTCCTAGATTCCTTTGTGATTGTATTCATTGACGATATTCTCATCTACTCTCGGAGCAGGGAAGATCATGTCGTTCACCTCAGAGCAGCATTGCAGACCCTTCTTCAGCATCAATTGTATGCCAAGTTCTCAAAATGTGAGTTTTGGTTGGAGTCCGTAGCTTTTCTAGGGCATGTTATTTCCAGTGAGGGAATTATGGTGGATCCTCCGAAGATTGCGGCAGTGAAAGATTGGCCTAGACCCACGATCCCGACAGAGATTCGCAGCTTTTTGGGTCTGGCACGGTACTATCGGAGGTTTGTAGAGGGATTCTCAACCCTCGCCTCCCCATTGACTAAATTGACGCAGAAAGCAGTTAAGTTCCAGTGGTCCGAAGCATGTGAGAAAAGTTTCCAAGAACTGAAGTCAAGATTGACCTCGGCACCAGTATTGGCCTTGCCAGAAGGCACAGAGGGATTTGTAGTCTATTGTGATGCCTCCGGAGTCGGTTTGGGATGTGTATTGATGCAGCACGGAAAGGTTATAGCTTATGCTTCCAGACAACTCAAGAACCATGAGAAGAATTATCCGACGCATGATTTGGAACTTGCAGCTGTTGTGTTTGCCTTGAAAATATGGCGACACTATCTTTATGGGGTTCATGTAGATGTGTTTTCGGACCACAAGAGCCTCCAGTATTTGTTCAAGCAGAAAGAGCTGAATCTGAGACAGCGGCGGTGGTTAGAATTACTCAAGGACTATGATATGGACATATTGTACCATCCAGGGAAGGCAAATGTGGTAGCCGACGCTCTTAGTCGGAAATCCATGGGTAGTTTGGCTCATTTGGGTGTGGATCAGAGACCCCTGGCTCGAGAGGTCTACCAATTAGCCAGCTTGGGGGTTCGTATTTCGGCGTCAGACGAGGGGGATATCTTGGTGCATAATGGAGCAGAATCATCATTGGTCGCGGAAATCAAGGAAAAACAGTTCATGGATCCAGCATTGGTTCGGGTGAAGGAAGCAGTCATGAATGACAAGACCTCAGGCATTTGTACTCAGCGGCGAAGATGGTGTATTGCGGTGTCAAGATAGGCTATGTGTTCCGGATGTGGACGAGCTTCGGGAAAGAGTGATGGCAGAGGCTCATACTTCCAGGTATTCTGTGCACCCTGGTTCAACGAAAATGTATCACGATCTCAGAGGAGATTTATTGGTGGAACGGTATGAAAAGGGATGTGGCAGGCTTTGTAGCTAAATGTCCGAACTGTCAACAAGTGAAGGCCGAGCATCAACGACCCGGTGGATTAACTCAGCTTATAGAAATACCAAGGTGGAAATGGGAGATGATCAATATGGATTTCGTGGTAGGATTACCTCGCACTCAGCGTAAGTTTGACTCAATGTGGGTGATAGTAGATCGACTCACCAAATCGGCTCACTTCCTGCCCGTCAAGTCCACTGATACTGCGGAGCAATATGCAAGATTGTACATCAAGGAGATAGTAAGGCTTTATGGCACTCCACTTTCTATCATCTCAGATCGCGGGGCTTAGTTCACCGCTAGCTTTTGGAAGAAGTTTCAGCAAGGTTTGGGAACTCAGGTGAATCTCAGCACAGCTTTCCATCCACAGACCGATGGACAGGCCGAGCGGACCATTCAAACGCTTGAAGATATGTTGCGGGCTTGTGTCTTAGATTTTAAAGGTAATTGGGATGAACACTTGCCACTGATAGAATTTGCTTACAATAACAGCTATCATGCTAGCATTCAAATGGCCCCGTTTGAGGCATTGTACGGGAGAAGATGTAGATCGCCAATCGGGTGGTTTGAGGTAGGTGAAGCGGAATTGCTAGGGCCGGATATGGTGTACGAAGCTATGGAAAAGGTCAAGGTTATTCAGGAGAGAATGAAAACAACACAGAGTCGTCAAAAGTCCTATGCAGACGTTCGTCGAAGGGATTTGGAGTTTCATGTCGATGATTGGGTGTTCTTGAGGGTATCTCCTATGAAGGGAGTCATGCGATTCGGAAAGAAAGGGAAATTGAGTCCTAGGTATGTCGGGCCATATCGGATCATTCAAAGGATTGGTCAAGTTGCTTATAGGCTAGAGTTGCCTCCCGAGATGTCATCAGTGCACCCGGTATTCCACGTGTCCATGTTGAAGAAAGTGATTGGAGATCCATCCACCATCATGCCAGTCGAAGCTATAGAGGTTAATGAAGATTTGTCATATGAAGAAGTTCCGGTTGCCATTCTTGATAGGCAAGTCCGTAAGTTGAGAAATAAGGAAGTTGCCTCTGTTAAAGTATTGTGGCGAAGTCAACAAGTTGAGGAGGCCACATGGGAAGCGGAAAAAGAGATGAAGGAAAAGTACCCCCGTTTGTTCGATCAAGCCTAGAAGAAATTAGGTGACTCTCGTACTCCTAGTAACTGTCATTTTGTCCAAGTCATTTCTCTCTTAGTGTTAGTAAAGTCTCCTTCATTTTGTAATGAATTTAATGTGTTGTCACATTGGGTCATTTGAGCCTTTCTTGACAAATGAAAGCCTTATAAAGATTTACGTGTTTAACAAACAACTGATAGTAAGTGTAGATTGGTAATGGTTTGTTAGGAGTACATGGTGTGTTAAAATGGTTAAATAAGGTAAGAATTCATTGAAGTGACTAGTTTATGTGCAATTGTAACAATGTGATAGAATATGTGCATTCGTTGAGGTAAGAAAGTGTATACCGGTTGTGAAAAGTGTTGTAGTTGTATATTGTTGTTTGGTAATGTGTTTCGGGGGCCCTCTGACAGGTGGATATGTCCATAATACAAAGGAAACTCTGGCAAAATTTTTTTTAAAATATAAGAGTTAGTCAAATTTTGATAGCTTGCATATCATGTCTTTCAAAACTCATTTATTTCAAAATCCTCATTCGAGGACGAATGATCTTAAGGGGGGAGGATGTAAGGCCCCGTAAAAATTTTGTGCATAAAACCTAGTAGCTGTGGTGTCATGGTCCGAATAATGTGTTAGGAATGCGTAGAATTCTTCCGAAAAATGTCAAATATGCGGTCAAGAATGCGACCGCAAACCTGACATGCGGACCGCATTCTTACCGCAAAATGTTCCAGAGAGAGTTGCCCAAAATCGTGTCAAAAGTGCGGTCGATATGCGATCGCATGTCAAATCTGCGGTGCACTTTTGCGACCGCGGAATCAACATGCGGTCCGCATAGTGACCGCATTCCTTAACAGAACCTGTATAAAATTTGGGGCAATTCTGCGGTCACTATGCGGACCGCATGTTGATTCTGCGGTCGCATAGTGCACCGCATAATTGACCCCGGCCCCGATTTTTGTAACATTTTGACCCGATCTCTTCTTTAATATAACACCTTTCTTCTTCATTTTATCATATCATCTCACCAAAATTAGAGAGAGAAGAGAGGGTTTTTAGAGAGAGAAGTTCTTCATCTTCAAAGATTGTTCCAACTACTTAATTCCAAGGATTCTAGGGCAAAGATTCAACATCCCCAATCTTTTCAAGGTAAAAACCCTAACTATTTTCTTTGATTTTCAGTTTTAAATTGGGTAAAGAGAGGTTTGCATATAATAGCTTTTGGAAATAGAATTTTACACTCATGCATGATTATTGAACTTGATTTCTAGTAAAAAGAAGTGAGTAGAAGTAAGAGTCTTCAAGAACAAGGTTGGCAAGAGTAGGATATCTTGGGTAAGCATAAAGTAGGAGGAAAAATCATCACCAGGTATGTATGGCTAATTTTGATTCTTGTGAAATCGCCTATATGTGTGAAGTTTGTTTGTTTCGTGTTAAATTGACAAATTGTGTGAAATTCTTGATGTTGTTGTTGGATATTCAAAGTTTGTTGTTGAGCTATGAGTGATGTAAAATGAGAGTTTAATTTGGCAAAAGAATTGTGAATAATGACTATGATGGCCTATATGGCACCTTGTGGAAAACAAATGAAACACTTGAGAATTGGTTTATTGTGGAAAGAGATGAAACACTTGAATTGTGGAAATATTGTAACATGGTTGTGATATTGGATTGAGAAGAAATTGAGAACATGAACCAATGTGTAAGTTGCTTATTTGAACTTGTTGAAATTGTGTGTAGTACCTTATCTGCTGTTTGAAATTGTTGTGTTTTCAACTGTGTAAGGCGGGGTCGTGTTGCGCGCCGCAACATGGTGAAATAAGGTGTGGGTTGGGGTGATAAGGGTGGCCGAGGTAATACGGGTGGTCAGGGGCAATAAGGGTGGAAAGCGATCGAAATCGCCATTGAAAATTGATACAAAAATCAATAAATGTGAAATTGTGAAAGGAGACAGCAGGAGAGTTTGCAACCTGTGGGGCACCGATTGCCCCTTTGTTTGACTACTTGTGCTTTACGTGATTGATTGGTTATTGTTAAATTGGTTGATCGTAGAAAGTGCTTTGTGTGAGAATTATTTGAAATGAGGAAAATGTGGAAACATGGTTGGCTGGCTTAATTAATTGTTGATGTAATTTAATGGCTTGAGTTTACTTGGGACAAAGTTTGTCCATACATACCAGTACAATTCAAGTGTACCGACGTCCCTTTTGCCGGGGGCGCTACATTCGTGTCATGATTGTAGGTGGATCAGTAGCAGGCACTTCAGCTCATCGGCAGTAGTATCTTTCATCCTCCACTGCCCGTTTTTGGTGAGCCCTTT
>JASVEL010012452.1:15000-25000 GCA_032618575.1 Nicotiana noctiflora | reverse complement strand
CTTTATCTCTCCTCTATGGAAAGAGGGGATGATACGTGGCGTGGTATACCTGATCGTTTAGTCAACAAGACGTACGTAAGTCGACATAGCTCCATGTATATGTTCTTTGGAGCTAGAACCAATCAATAGAATGAAATGAAATAATGGTAAGCCTAGGGCGACGAACATGGCTCAAGAGTGTCTATACAAAGCCCCTCTCTTCTTCACTCAAAGAGGCAATGCACCCTTTGTTTGAATGGTACTTGATTCATAAAGAATGATTCTTTTGAAGTTATACGAACTTTATAAAAAAAATCCCACGCGGAGCGTGTCACGAGATATATCGCTCTCGGACTTCTTACGGTAAGGCCAATGCACCAGCCAGCCAGTGTGGTGGCGAACACGCTGTGCTCTAAGCTAAGCTGTTTACCTTGTAGACGGAGGAGATATAGAAAGTGTGCCGTGCTTGATTCATAAGATTCTATAATCAATAGCACCAGTATATTATTTTACTTAGCCTGCCTCTCCCATGACTTTCCGGACCAACCAACCCGGATCTGCCTTCGCAAGTCTCTCTGCATTTTGGGAGCAGAGCATGCAGCAAAATCGAGCAATGGATCTTAGAAGAATTCCACTTTGAAGCACGACTCTTTCTATTTCTGTGCTGGCATTTGAGTTGTCTCCCTTCCTCTTTCAATCGAAACACTCGACGCAGATAGCTCCGGTGGCCCCCGCTTCTGCCTCTATCAGGCGGCGACAGCCCCCCCCTCCACACCCACAGCATAGAGGAGCTGCTCCAACATCCGCACTACAACCAAGAAAAATGCTCTCCAGAGCGATATATGATGCTAAACCGAGACCGAGATATAGAGAGGGCTGTCCTTTTGTTGTCTCGAAGAGACAAAAGCACTCATATGAATGGTGCTAATTCCCATGTTCTTTCTAGTCTCGTTTGGTTTCGAGAGCCTCCCTCTCCCCGTCCCTTACTCGTCTTTTGAAAGCCGTCGTCCTGGATTTTCTTTCCGTATGCCGGGGAAAGTACCTCACCCTCACCTTTCTACATTTATTATTATATAGAATTTCCCCCGGTCTCTATAAAACAGAATGAAAAGCCCGGGTGGAAGCACAAACAAAAGGAGAGAGAAAAAGTAGAAAAGAAAGGGGGGAAGAAGTCTAGTGCTAGTTCTTACTAAGACTTCTTTATCTAACTTTCATTTTTGAGTGGTTTCTTTGTTCTCTTATTTGGATTGAAAGAAAGAAAAAACTTCCCTTTCTTTCTCTTCTTTATTTTTGTTTTATCCCTTCGACGAATTTCGGCTATGACCAATGCCCCACTAGCTAAATAGGCGTAAGAAAAAGCTACCTGAAAAAAAAAGCAAGGTGCACCTTGAATTGAACTCGACGAATTGCGTTTTGCCAGAGAGATTTTTTTAGAAAGATTCTCCATTGGTAATTCAAAAATAGAAAGAATATAAATAAAGGCGCATACGCGGGAAGGGGCCCCCACTACTTCTTCATTCAGGGGGAGGGGGGAGACTAGCCTCATTACTTCCCACTGGGCGAGAGGTGCACCTAACCCACCTACCCACTCATCAATCACGGTGTTCAGCTGACTTGCACTGATAGACCCCTATTGTATTGGAATTAGGCGCCCATCTTTTTACTGTTGTCAATGAATCTCTTCCATGTTCGATTCTACTCTATGTTAGAACATTTCTGTGAATGCTATTCTGATCTAAGTGGTCTTATTCTTTGTCCCGTGCTAGGAAGCATTACTCCTCTTTTCATTCCAAATTCAAGAATACGACCGATACGATTAATTGGTCTGTGCGCCTCTCTTATTACTTTTTTGTATCCCCCTGTTCTTCGGATACAATTCGATCCTTCTACGGCCAAATCTCAATTTGTGGAAAGCCTTCGATGGCTTCCTTATGAAAACATAAATTTTTATTTGGGTATAGACGGTATCTCTTTATTCTTCGTGATATTGACCACATTTCTGATCCCTATTTGCATTTTAGTGGGTTGGTCTGGTATGAGAAGTTATGGGAAAGAGTATATTACAGCATTTCTAATTCGTGAATTTATAATGATCGCCGTGTTCTGCATGCTGGATCTTCTACTATTCTATGTTCTTCCCGAAAGTGTGCTAATCCCTATGTTGTGCGGAGCTGAGTATCTTCTATTCGCTGGGATAAAGCCTTTCCTCTGCAGGGGCCTTGTGCAGTAAACCCCCTACGGGCGGTCGTCCGTCGTCCTAAAGTAGTCCCCGCGAAGCTTTCGGGAAGAGGGGTAGTCTTGTGTGTAAGCATAGCATTTCTGGTCGAACCCGCCCAACCCAACTAAGAAGAACCGAACCTGACAGACACATCTTTTTCCTTTTGGGAGGGTACTCCGAGTAGTGGGTACCTCGTAGGACCTCGACCCGCCTACTCGGGTCTTGTATGGATATGCAGGAAGGGGTGCTCCTAGGTGTGTGTAGGGGTTGTGTTTGTTCGCGAGAAAGGATTCCTCGTCAAGTAAGTTTGGGGGGTGTGGACACACTTGCGCGAATTCGGGTAACGGCTACAAGGGAGAAATCGAAAGGAAACTGTACCCGACCAGGGATGGACGTAAACTCGTAAGCTACCGAAGGTAGGGATAATCGTCCAGGTCTTATTGTGAAAGAAAAAAGCCGCCCCGCCACAGCAGACGGGTTGCTTCCTCTGTCGTCGCCGGGGAGCTCTTGGCGAGGAGACCTTAGGATAAGTTGCTAAAACAAACGGGATGGGAGGATCGACCCGTTCAGATAATTCCGAAGAAAGACTGTTGGCAGCAGGTAGAGAGATTTTTTTTTCCTCTTCAAAACACAAGGAAATGCGGGCAGGGTAGAGCTCGGCAGAGGGTTCGAGAATAGGGTAGGGTCCTGTCCTTAAGATTCAGATAAGAAAAGAGTTCCAAACCTTTATGCATGCACGTGCTGCATACAAGTTCCGGCCAGGATGATTGAGAAAGATTCAACCAATTTGAACCGCTCACATCACAATAGTAGTAGCGTAAAGGCCGTAAGTCGGGGGGCGGCCATAACATAAGGCTATTACTTTCACACCTCTCTATCTATAGATAGAGAGAGATCCGCTGCGTGAGCAACCCGACTGTGCCTTACATGTGCTCTACAGGCCGCACGTAATCTTTCTTCCCAACGAGCCCTTTTTTTTATTTGGAAGACGGGCATTGCGTTCGGTTCGAAAGGCATGGTTTTCAGTATGTCTCCAGATAGGGCCCCACTAGTCCGGCTAGCTAGTGAGCGGTTCTTTCGGGCGGGAAGCAGGCCGGGCCCTACGGGCGGGCATCTCCCGCAACGCAAGCACCATTGTTCGACACCACCCGAGAAGCAAAAGATTCGTCAGTCCAGGCTGAAAATACATGCATAGATAGTGGTTTAATGCCAAGGCCGACGACGGAAGCTCGGGACGGAGCCGTATGAGGCGGAAGTCTCACGTACGGTTCTCTGAGAAGGGAGTGGCTACCTACTGGAGCTTCGACCAAGCACCACCGGTCAATTCCGCTTTGGGGCCACCCCTGACTCTACCATTATTATAGGGGTATGGGGTTCGAGACAAAGAAAGATCAAGGCAGCATATCAGTTGTTCCTTTATACTTTACTTGGATCTGTTTTTATGCTATTAGCTATTCTGTTGATTCTTCTCCAAACAGGAACAACCGATTTACAAATCTCATTAACCACAGAATTTAGTGAGCGGCGCCAAATCTTTCTATGGATTGCTTCTTTCGCCTCTTTCGCCGTCAAAGTGCCTATGGTACCAGTTCATATTTGGTTACCCGAAGCTCATGTAGAGGCACCTACGGCAGGATCCGTCATCTTGGCAGGAATTGCTTTAAAATTGGGAACCTACGGGTTTTTAAGATTTTCAATACCCATGTTTCCCGAAGCGACACTTTGTTCCACTCCTTTCATTTATACTTTAAGCGCGATTGCTATAATATATACTTCCTCGACCACTTTAAGGCAGATCGATCTTAAGAAGATCATTGCTTACTCCTCAGTAGCTCATATGAATCTGGTGACTATTGGTATGTTTAGTCGGGCGGCGGCCGTTAGGTCACCTATTTTGAGTTATGGACACACAAGGCCAAAACATGTGTGCCGGGCGCGCGACCCATCAACCTACTAGCAATGGGGGAGAAAGCATAGCATGTCGCAATAAAAGCTTGATTCGAGGCGTCAGCAAAACACTGCCGTCTGTTCCAAAAACAAAAGCCCCTTAGCGCCCCGGGACGGGAGTGGGGGACGGCCCTACGCGCAGGCAACAGCAGCACCGGCTCTACGAAGTCAGAATCGAATCTTTCTGTTGGCTTTCCCAATTCATTCGTGAATAATAATTCAAGGGCGTGAAGCGAGTACTTCTAGCTGCTTCGCCTGCTTCTTATTATGGCGGCTATGTTTTCGTGGCGAAAATGAACGAAAAGCGAGATGAGCGTGCTATTTTCAAATCGATTGATAGATAGCCTGATCTGTTCTGATAGATCGAAAGAGATAGAGAGGGAATCTCTCAAGAATAAGGGGAAATCTCCTATTTCTATCTATTGATGAGACAACTATCTATTCTTGATCCATCAGAAAGAAATCGATATGTATCTGATGGAGTCTACATCGTACGTAGAGCGCCCAAGCGCTTTTTAGGCCAGCTCAGTTCTCTTATCCATCGGTCCAATACACTGGGCTCATCTCATGGAGGGAAAAGCAAAAATGTAGTTGTCTTGTTCGCCGCCTCGACGCATTCCCTTCTCTCCCCGGTATCGTCCCACACAGAAAGAAAGAGCGCAGAGCCCCGGCCCGACCTGTAGGTCCGCTAACGTAAAGCGAGGAGTTGAGCCTGAACTGGCGAACCGAAGTCACTTTCGGAACCATACTTCCTACAGCTAACATGTGTCCAGTCCAGCGGGAACGCGCAGCGCAAACGAACCTGAGCTGCTATACCGAATCCCCCGCTGGCCATCGGGGACCGAGTGGTAAGGCCATGATCCGCAGGGGAACAGATCACTCATTCTTCCATTGGGGACAGGTGCACGAACGACAACTCCAAACGTCACACATCCGCCGCCTACCTACCGTTTAGGTGGCACCAGCGAGATCCAGCTAAGGTAAGGAACTTCGTGTCGCGGCTGCTCCACTCCGCTGCGCTGCGGTCTCATGAACTGAACTTCGTTGCCTTCCCGCGCGCGAAGCGAATGGGCGCTGTGCCGTGGGTCAGTTTCGGGGTGGGGAGCGAAGAGAGACCAGAAGAATGATTCATTTGGATCGACGAGCTTTTTCAGCCCAAAAACAAAGAATCAATGGAATGTCTGTCTATCCATGAACATCTATTCTATCTGTATATCTAGGGGATCTCTCTATACATATAGATTTTTTTTATGGAATGATATGATCGGCTAGCCGTAGCCGCATATCAGCTACGCTCAATGCGGGATTTCTGTTGGATCAGATCTTTTGGGAAGCTTTTGGACCTAGCGAAAAGGGCTCTAAGCCTTCACGCAAGCAAGCGCGAGAGAAGCGGAGCACGAAGCTACCGCTTCCCCCGACCGACTAAAATACAACAGTCGCGACCTACTTTGATTCAAAAGAAAGGCGAAGGGTTTGGCAACAAGCAAACGGCTTTCTATCATAGTTGCAAGGGTTCCAAACCTTAACTACTTAAGTACCAAAGGCTGCTTTCGGTTGGTTTCATAATGGGGCTGTTCACTACAAGCTATCAGCGCTCAGCGCTGTCTTAGATTGAACGTTGACTTATCTTATTGCCGTTCAATCTCTAAGGCGGGTTTCCGCTGAGAACGGAATAGTGTTCGTGTCCAAAGGTGAACAAAGCCCTAGCTTCTAGAGTTCGCTGCTTTTCCCAGGCCGGAGAAGGGCTTATACTGCTCGCCTTTGTTTGATATGTTCATTCAGCACCAATACAAACTAAAACTACACCAAAGTGGAAGGGCCAGTATAGAAGCTAGAAGTAGCTAGCCTATAGTAGTCGGCCTAACCAAAGCCTCACGACAACATAAAATTAGCCTTATGAATTGAATCTTAAGTAGGGGGCTTAGCCCGCCCGCCTACCAATCAAAGAGGCTGAGAGTAAGCGTAAGCTCACCCGGAAGCTCGAAGAGCTTCCCTTCATTCGCTTCGCGGGAGCCGCACAGCACATAGCTGGAAGTCAGAGGGCCCATACTACCTGCCTAACCCTTCGCTCCGAGGGACCGTAGATCGGAAAGCGCCTTCTAAACCACCCCATTCATCCAAAAGAGAAGGGAAGGGGCCTATGTATTTGCATGACCCCTGCAGATTTAACCCTATCTATACCCGGAGCCACTCCCCTAGCGGTCCTGCCACCACGCCGCAGAACGGGAGCTCGTGTGGAACCTTTTATTCTGGCGTAACAGCGGTAGAACGTAACAAAATATTACGGCCGCCTAACATAGGGGACGGAGGTACGGTAAACTCGGCCAAAATATGAGACCCGAAGGGCCCGGCGCGCACAATCCTATCCTATCCGAGTCCGAGTTTACCCCTTCCACTTCGGACAGCCGTCCGTAGCATCATAAGGAGGACCCCCCTTTCGAGGTACAAAAAGAGTACGGTACATAGGAGGTTGGTCTTTCTCAACGTGGTGTATAGCACGAAAAACCTTTCGATACAAGATAGGGCCGTTCACATGAAAGAAAAAAATGAATCCTTTCTTATCTTCTTTCCCGAGAGGGAAAGAGAAAGAGGGTCTTATGGAGGGAGGGGGGAGGGGAAAGGCTTGGGCCTACCTATCCCGATAGGACCCCATAAAAGAACGGGAGCTGTTGAGAGGTTCCATATTGCCGAGACGAAGGACAGCACTTCTGTACGTGATCGTAGTATGTCACGTCGTCTCGTCCCCGCTGCATCGAAGAGTACCTATGCACTATGTTCCGGTTCACTGATAAGGAAGATAGCGTTGGGGTGGGGGTCTACGATGTGATACTAAAGTATGACCGGGGGAGATACATGCTAACTATGGGTAGGAAGCAGGAACCATTATGTAAAAAATTTCGGGGGGTTACAGATCTCTTATACTACCATCGATCGACAGAGCGGAACGACCAGAAAAAGAAGTTAAGTTAGAAAGCCGTATGATAGGTGGTAACTATCTTGTACGGTTCGGGGGGTAATCGGCGTACTCCGATCAGGTGGGGGGAATCTTTGGCTCTATCGAACATACAGGGAATTGGAGGTAGCATTCTACCGATGTCAAGTCATGGACTGGTTTCTTCAGCCCTTTTTCTATGTGTTGGTGTTCTATATGACCGACATAAGACTCGACTTGTTAGATATTACGGAGGTTCAGTGAGCACCATGCCGAATCTCTCTACCATTTTCTTCTCTTCCACTTTGGCCAATATGAGTTCACCTGGTACTAGCAGCTTTATCGGGGAATTTCTCATCTTAGTAGGAGCTTTCCAAAGAAATAGCTTAGTAGCCACATTAGCAGCGCTTGGGATGATTTTAGGCGCGGCCTATTCCCTTTGGCTATATAATCGTGCGGTTTCTGGGAATTTAAAACCCGATTTCCTCCATAAATTCTCCGATCCAAATGGCAGAGAAGTTTCCATATTTATACCTTTTCTTGTTGGAGGGGCGACCGTACGTTAAACTACCAAAGAAACTAGGGTAAACCAATGTGATCATGACATTGTAGGTGCTTGCGATGGGACGGATGCGACTTCCCTCAGTTGGTTTGGGTGGCATAGCCCGTTGCATAAGTCCCCCCCTTTTTTTATGCATTTCTTTAGTCTTTAGGGAGCCAAAGCTTGACTTTACTAAACTAATAAATAAGGCTCGCGCTAGGCGCTTACCTTTTTTGGCTGTAGGGTTGGGGTGGCTTGCTGGGTGAGACTGATAGAAAGAAAGGACGGGGGGCAACCATGCATGGTACTTCTCGACCCTGTCTCCGAGGGACAGTTGAACTAGCGACTCATGAATGCTGCCGGGTTGGACGAGCCAATAACTCGAAGGCGTTCGGTCTGTTTTTTGAGCAAGAATCACAGCCTTACCTTATCTTCACCATGATACGGACTCCAAGTTCTTATGGCAGAGCACGAGGAGATTTATCATCAATATGATGATTGGAATGGAAACCAGAAGCACGACTGGGGTCCTCGTGGTCCAAGATAATCAAACCATCAATAACAGTAACGTAAGCATGAGACTTTTTGGTAGTACCGGTGAACCAGATGGCCGCGGCGATGGAATCTGGGACGGAGGACTTGTAGTATCTCTCTAGATCTGGCAAAAGCGAAAGACCCCCTAACATAATTCGAATGGAGGCTGACCGCTGAGCCCACTCTGGCCTCGCGGGGCGGGCCCCTGTGGTTGCGAGCTGGAGCTGCCATAGCTTATGGCTATAGCAATGGGAGGGCCCCAGCAGAGAGAAAAGTCAGGATAACGAGCGCTCCGCCCGCCAAGCGGGCGGCAGGAGCAGCGGGCAAGTGCTTGGTAAGCCAACAGCCCAGTGAACCGGGCGGGGCACTCGAAGAAAGGGGGGCACACTGAGCAAGTACGAGAAATTGGCCCCGCTCCGCTTTCTTAAAAGCAAGGACCACTACGGGAGGTCAAACCAAGGATCTATGGAAGTGGGGGCTCGTCCCCGGTCAATATTGGATCAAACAATAGGGGGCCGTAGCACTGACCTCTTTTTTTTATTGATTCAATACAATAGGGGAAAAGATCGTACAGTTCCCTACCGAGACAAACTCTCAACGGATCCTCCGCGCGCTGGGAATACCTCTTCCGTGCGTCTTTCTCGTGGCGGGAACAGAACAACAGGGAAAGACCCGGCCCAGGGCGAGCTTTATTTATTTAAGAGAGAATGGGGAGTGAATCGAATTCCGTTTCCGTTCTTTGGGGGCTTTCGGGCCCCTCTCGATCTTTTTCTACGTTGAGAAGGGGGAAGGAGTCTAAATCAATGGACATTAATGAACCATCATTGATGGACGTTGCACATGACACGATCAATTCGACTCAAGGTCCGGCGCTAATAGAAGTTGCTTACTTTCCTAGTAGCGAAGGAAAGGGCAGGGCTTTTTTCGTAGTAATAGTGGGCGGGTCTCATGAGATCTATGCCGGCCGTCGGAATCAAACGAAGGTCGAAGGACCATTCGATTCATTAAGGGGCATAGCGGCGCCCTCGCCCGGCGCCATTTCCGGACCTAGCAGCAGACGGGCGGGCCGTGCCTGAATTCAGACCGGACCAGACTCTTCTTTGTTTGAGCTGCTCCCAGGCACGCAGACCGAAGATCTCACTTGTCCTGGACAAGTACGTAGAGATCTTCGTGGGACCGTGGAGGGAGTCTCAATCGATCTTTTCTAGGATTCCTTATCACGCCACACATGGAGATCTTTCCATTGATAGATCAGAGGGTCCCCCCTTGAACAAATTCTTAAAGGTTAGGTTACTACCTGCTTCTACGGAAGAGGTTTACTTTGTACCGCCCGGAGGTCATATAGATCGGAATCCGGAGCGATAAGAACGAAAGGGTTGGTGTGGCCACAGCTACAACTACTGGCGCTTCAAATTAGATTCTAAGGGCGCTACTGAAAGCCTTTTTTTAGGTCCTGTAATAGGGAGGTGTAAGCCTCGAAAGCCTTTGGTACTTCGGTAGGGTCGGACGGCTTTCTTTGCCCCAGCTTGGCGAATCGCATCCCCGCACAACGACATTCTTTGTTTGTGCGCCCCTTACCGTTCTCGCTCAGTCTTTCAACGGCTGGGAAGGCAGTCGTAGAAACGAAGCCTATCGCCACGCCGACCATCAAATACGAGATTGGGCCCCTTCTCAAAGATTTGATGGAATGGCCCACCCCACCCAAGAGCGCTTATGTCATAGGGGAACTCATGGCTGGAAACAATCCTTATGGTTTGTTTTGATATCCGGTAGGAATAATAAAAAAA
Organism: Nicotiana noctiflora; assembly: GCA_032618575.1. Lineage (NCBI taxonomy): Eukaryota > Viridiplantae > Streptophyta > Magnoliopsida > Solanales > Solanaceae > Nicotiana > Nicotiana noctiflora. Next base: position 15,062 of record JASVEL010012452.1, on the reverse strand, counting down.
AAGTCCAGGTTGGTTGGTGAGCCTAGTGATAGGAGACTATCTAGCTTGGTTCGGAGAGCACT
>JASVEL010012452.1:0-10000 GCA_032618575.1 Nicotiana noctiflora | reverse complement strand
GTAATGTCGTATGTATGATAGAGGTAGTGTGGTGATTGACCTCAATGCTAATGGTGATCCCCAAGGTTCAACGAATGAATGAAGCTATGATCGTACCCGGATAGAGATGATGGTCTTCCTCTGATGTCTCCAAGCCGGCCATAATAGAATAGATAGGCGAAGCAGTCAATAGCAGTCTGTTCTCGCCTATCGATAGATAGCAGGTTGCTTCCAAGCTCAAACCATTTGAAACAGAATTGCTACTTTTTTCTTGTTATTGATAGAGTGGTATTCTCCGCCCCTCTCAAATAAAGTAGAGGGGGAGAACTGGAAGAGAGAAGGAAAAAGAGCAAAAGATTGACAAGTCTAATGGGGGAAGAATGGCTGACACGTTGACTGCCTTCGATACTAGAAAAAAAAAACCCAAGCGGTCTAACCTAACCCCCAGGGCGGAACCCAACCGAAAGGCGCTAGACGGACTAAGGGCAAGCGAGATAAAGAAAGCAGCTGGCCCTATGTGTAAAACCTTGCCGCGGGAGAGTCTTTCTCCAATGAGAATAAAGAAAGTTTTTGGGCAAGACAAGAAAGGAACTCGCCCTTTGACACCAAGGGATAAGAGCTGATTGCTGGCGATGACTTGGTGAAGGGAATCTATGAGAGAAGGTTCTCGAACCGGGTTACGACCGAATAGAGCGCGGAACCAACGAGTTCAGTCGAACAAGGTAACGAGTCTAAGGGAAGGATCAAGCTTGAAAGGAATGGACGGGCGTAGGCTTAATAGTGAACGCAGACCCCCCTGCTTATAGATATGAGATCAATGACTTAAATAAAAGAAAGATGTCGAGAGAAAGTCTTAGCCCTTAAAATGCGTTGCGAAGAGAGATCGAAGACGAAGATTTTCTGACGCAGTGCGGGCACTGGATGGAAAAGACAGATAAAGGAACAACCCACCGGAAGGGCATACCTCAAGGGGCACCAATCTCCCCCGGCAAAGATCTATCTGCGCGAAGCCGACCTATGGATAGAAAGAAAGATGCAGGAAAGGCAAATGAAAGAAGAAAGAAAAATTTTCTTTGGGAGTGTGAGATAGGCAGACGGGGAGTACGCAGCCGAACAACCGCTGGGGTTTCCAGCAGTGATAGCTGAACTAATCAGATGGGCCGCCCCAAACCTTACGCTGACATTTAAATCGGAAATCAACATCGGGTCCCGGCTATCCGAAAAACGCAGACTGAAGCGGAAGATCACAAAATGCAACACAACAAGGGGGTCGTTAGACCGTAGCTTGCGCGAAGGAAGAAGCTAATCAATCAGAATTGAGACAGGGAGGAGAGGCGAAAGAGAGATTTTCGAGCCTGCAAGCAGCAAGCAACAACGGCTTTTCAGCCGTTGCGCGCTAGCTTGTAGTTTAGGGGTATAGTAGGGGTGCCCCTTTCTCAAACTTTTCTATAATATAAGGTAAGCTTTTTGGAACCCTAGTTTTGGAGTTTTCCCCAACCAACCTATACCTTACTAATAAAAAGGGGCTTCCCTTTTTCAGCTGCATTGCACTGCCGCATAAACAATGGATCCGCTGGGCTGGATGAGCAACCTTCTATCTGGCCTCTGTACCAATAGTAGAGTGGCTTGCTACTTTCAATCAGAAAAGGAAGATTGAGCAAGGCAAAGGAGAAAGAAGTTGTCCCCTCTTCTCTGCCGCCGCCGCATATGTAGAAAAAGAAGGAGCGGAGAAGGAAGAACAACCGTTTGACTTTGGCACATGAGGTGGCGGGTTTGGCTAGGTAACATAATGGAAATGTATCGGACTGCAAATCCTGGAATGACGGTTCGACCCCGTCCTTGGCCTCGAGGAGTGGTGAGCAGCACGGAACTTGTTTCAATCAAATGGCATAGTATTAGGGTAGGAGGCTTTCCTTTGTTATAGAAATCCACAGACAACATTCTGGAACTTCCAAACCAAAGAAATGCAAGATGAGAAGGAGCTTTTTACGTTACGCTTCAATAGAATGAATTCGGTAAGGGTAGAATAGGCCCTATGGTCGATCGAAGGTGCTGTCCCACTTGAACTCAAATCTATCTGACCTTCAATCCAGCCAGCTCATAACAAAATGTTAGACCAATCTCAGGGCTGACACAACCGAATTGGTTGAGGAAAAGGAAACCCCAGCGACCAAGCACTCCCGCCCCCAAAAGCGGAGACCGAAGAACCGCCAGGTTGTCGAGGACACGTCTGAAGAGGAGGCGGGCGCCCTCTAAGTTGACCACCCTACCCACTAATGGACTATGAGGGGGGGGAAGGCGAACGGGAACCGACCGAAAACCCTCTCTTTACTCAATGGATAGCGCTTATTCTCTTTCAATCAACAAAATGAGAAATGGGGGAGAAAGAAAAAAAAGAGGTCTTTATTGAAGAGGCTTTGCACCTGAAATAGGACTAATGCAGATCCAGAAGAATGGTCTGGGCTTTCGAAAAGATGAAGATGCAAGGGGTAAAGAGACAGTCTTTTGAACAAGCAAGCTGACATAAGGATTCTAGCTCGCGCCCACTTAGAGCAGATGGAGATTCTCGGACGGGGAAAAGCGGCACTCGACATCTATTAAACAAGACCAAGAACAAAGCCATACCATGCCCTCGGGAGAAAGTAGTGATGATTGCCATGAATGCTGCCCTCGAGGACGTGTACAAGAAGGTCTTTGCCGATTCCTATCAACATGGTGCATCTCTTAGTAGAGGGGCGTGAAAAGTGGAGACTTTGACCGAATGAATAGGGATCAATTGATAGACATTTTTCTTGAGGAAGAGAATCCAGGATGAACGCTTTTTTCATTCGCTATGCGCTGACTGGATGCGTACTCGCGTGATCAATCGATGGACGGGGGAATTGCGTGAATGATGAGACCGGCCTAACCTAAAGTCAAGGCTCTTCCCTCTCTTGATGGCGAATCTTGATTGACTGACACTAGGAACCGATTCGGAGAAAGAAGAAGCATGGCATGAGATAGGCGGCGGATCAATTTCCGATAGCGAATTACTTGACTCGATGGATGGAGGGAGAGCCCTCCAACTCAAGCACGAAATCAATGTTGAGTCAACAATCATCGAGAGGGGTACCACCAAGCGAGATCGAGACCAGCCCCTTGTATAGGTATAGGGTGGAAAACCTGCGCTTCTTCAAATATCCCATAAATCTAAATAAAGTAGGGACTTCAAAGCTTGACTAACAAGCGAGAAAGTTTACTTTGAGAAAGAAAAGGGGCGCCCTAGCTGCAATCAAAAAACAGCGCTAACGAGCAAGAAAGGCCCCCTTACTATAGATAGGGCGTTAGCGCTTTACTAATAACATATATAGGGCTTACTTTTTTCAGCTTGATCGGAATCGATTCTATGATTGAATAGCAGAAGTGCTACTTAGTAGTAGAAACTCGGAGAGACAGACAGAGAGGGGACTCTTTCATACCTGCTAACTCCTAGGATGAGAAGTAGGTCCCTTGTTTTTGGCAGGAAGAGTTCCAGCCTTTGTTGCCCCTCGGTAGAGTGAGTCTACTTAGCGAACTGGCAGGACGCGGAGATCTATTGATCAATATGAATCTCGAGAGTGGATGGTTGATCGCCGCCTCCTTGTCCTGGAGGCTCTCCGGCCGGGGAGGGGCTTGCTATCGTAACCTTTTCTCCCGGTGTATGTGAAAAAGAGTGACGAACTCATTTTTATTCGGTCATAGGTTGGTCCAAAGAACGAGAGTCGGCTTCCAACATTAAGTCCGTTGTTCCTCAGTAGCTCAGTGGTAGAGCGGTCGGCTGTTAACCGATTGGTCGTAGGTTCGAATCCTACTTGGGGAGATTTTTTAGTTATCGCTTTTCTGACCTAGCGACCCCTGTCCTTCTCCTTTGTTTCTAAACTAGCAGAATCGTGGGACATCAAAAGCGGTAAGTTGATTGTTGGTTTTTATTCCTCACTCTCGTATAGGTTAACTTGGTTCGTTCCATTCTTAGGGATAAGAAGGATCCACTGGAAAGACTGGAGTAGTATCTTCATTAGCCGGAAGGAATTAGTCTCCACTAGCGTCATTCGAAGAACGAACAAGAAAAGGGTTACTGTTTAGGATAGATGGATGTGGCCCAATGGCTAAAGCTCTGCCAGCTTCTTGTAGACTGAACTCTCTTCTCTTTAGGCTCCGAGTTCTTTTTTGGGGGGATGGTCTAATTTACTAGTGGCAACGAAGTTCTTGGTAATTAGCAAGGGGGAAGGAGGATCTCCACTCATTTCATTCATTCAGTGCCTGCGGTGAGGCGCGACCCACAACAAACGAAGGGGGAAAGCTTGCTTTGCTTGCTGTAGCCCTATTTTTGTAGATTAGGCTTGGTAAGCGTAAGCTATATTTAAGTAGGCTCGCAGCTTCGCTCAGCAGAAGAGCCTGACTTTAAATTATATTAGTAAAGCGCTAGCGCCCAACCTATACAAGGGCTTTGAAGGGATAGGGGAAGAAAAGAAAAGAAAGAGGGTCATTTTCTTTTAGGAACATGGCTCCTTCATTCACTTGCTCATGAACTCGCAGCTTCGCCAGAAGCGACGAGGGGGGGCTGGGGAAGGCCGACGACTACATGAGGGGGAAGCTTTCGTAGAAGCTTTACCCCTTGCTTTACAGAGATAGTTATGAACTGACTAAATGACTAGATTCTCCCGGAACGCTAGCTAAGCTAATCGTCTTAGTTCCCTTCAATTAAATCAATAAGCTTTTTGATTGATTCAGGGCGCCGCCCCCCTTCTTAGAATTAGAACCCATTGAGGGGGGCCTCGGCCCGGGAAGGGGAGAGTGGCCGAGTGGTCAAAAGCGGCAGACTGTAAATCTGTTGAAGTTTTTCTACGTAGGTTCGAATCCTGCCTCTCCCACTTGTTTGTTGTAGACTTCAGAGAAGAGAAAAGAGGCATTCGTCAGCGTAGGAAGGCCAACCGAGCGAAGCTCTTTCTTTTTTTTGGCCGTGCCGTGAAGTGAAATTGTATCGTATCTTAGTTAGAGAGGTTGGCGAACTACTACGATCTATAGATTTCCCATCTATATCCAATCCCAACGAGAATAGAAGCGAGTCGCTTCCGGCCTGTCTTGTAGTCGTAGTCTTTTAGCTTATGTAGTCGTCGGCCTTCCTACACGCATGCGTCCGCCAGAATGCCTCCTTGGTTCGGGACGAAGCCAAGCCGATACATACGATAGGCGAAAGACCCCCATTTCATAGCGCCTGGGGAACGCAAGTTTGATCGAGGATTGGAGAGGAGAGGTGGAAGAAAGGGCTCGGGATGGATTTAGGAGTCTTTGTGCGAGCCGTATGCGGTGAGAGTCGCACGTACGGTAACGAGGGGGGTTCGCGTCTATACGTGTAGTGTGGTGCTTAGGCCTACCCACCCTATTTGTTCCATGATCTATGGGTCTACTGGAGCTACCCACTTCGATCAATTAGCCAAGATTTTGACCGGATACGAAATCACTGGTGCTCGATCTAGTGGTATTTTTATGGGGATTCTATTTATCGCTGTAGGATCCCTATTCAAGATCACTGCAGTTCCTTTTCGGGCGGCTGTAGGACGGCCGCCTATAGGTGGTAGGGTAGGGTGGGTGGTACCGCTCAGATTGCGGCCAATCTTCCTAACCGCGCGCGGGCCGGGCTTAGAGCGCGTGAAACTCATCACTACCTCGTAAGGGCGTTGAGACCATAGCATGTTACACGAAAGCGCCGCTTTCTCTGTAGTGTTGTCACACAGCTGCCCGCCTAGAAGAGCAACTCGCTCTGTAGTGTTGTCACACAAGATAAGCACGCCGCCCGCCTGCTGGCCGGGCGAATCGAAGTTATCTTCCGGTCAACTGTCCACCCAGTCAAGTGCAAAAAACACAGTAGAATCACGCAACGCACGCTGCTGGTGTGCTTCCTGCTCGCGAGGAAAGAAAGAAGAGCGACAGGGTTCAGTTCAGATTTGACTGTTTGCAGCATGGGAGCAGATTCCCCAAAAAATCCCTGGGAACAATGAAAAAAAAAGATATCTCGGTAACGAAAACTATAGGGGGCTGTATTGGCGAGATCCAACGGTGAACAGCTGCCCAAAAGAAAAGCCGCCTGGAAGTCCGAGGACCTTTAGTACTGTACTCTACCCCCGAACCAGCAGCCTTCGCGCCAAGCAAGACCGCCCTTGTCCCTTTCCTTTCTCCATTCCGCCTCCTTCTTTGCTTTGTTCCAATAGAGTCTAAGGCAAAGTGGTTCGTATGCCTACTTGACGAAAGGGAACGAACAACCTTTCATTTCCGGGTTTATGGATTGGATTCAGTCAGCCTCACGACATAATCAGAGTGAGGCTTTGGTTACCGGCAAACGCTTCTCCAAAGGCGACCCTCTCGAGTTTCCGGCTGTTTCCGTCATTGAAGTAGCCTTTCGTCGCCCTACCAAACGAAAGAAGTCACTATCAAACAGCTCGCCCTATTGAAGTACCAAAGGTGCGCTCAGCCCGGTGACTAGGAAATGGGTTTGCCCTTGAATTGAAGTGATGAGGTCGGAAAGAGGGAAGTAGGGCTCCTATTGACTAAAGGTTGGTTCTTCGCTTTCCTTTAGAATGAAAGTTGCTATGAAGCCCCTACTACTTACTTTGTTTGATTCAAAAGGCGAACAGCCCCCCCAACTAGTTGTATGGGGTGGGGTGCTTGTGAAAAGCTGCTTTGGATATGAGTAATTCCTAAAAAAAGGCAAAGTCCGGTATTTGACGAAGATCTTTCTATCAATAGATAGGAATGAGTGTTCGATATAGGGGATAGGATCCATCTGCTCTTTATCTCACAATTTTTTTGTGAGAAATATATATATATCGTTTATCTATCTCTTGTCTATCTATCATTGATTCTCAAGTCAAAAGACTTCGTTTTTGGGTTCCCCGAAGCCCCGAATGGAATGGATCGTTTCTGCCAACGAAATGAACGCGGAGCCCGTTCCGAATGCTTCTACGATCCGGAAGTTCTCGCGAAGAGAATAAGATGCTGCTCCCCTTCCCTCTTTCTTTTCCCGCTTTGCTAATCTTCCCCTCTAACGCGGGCCGGGCGGCGACGGGCGCGGGAGGAAGAAACCTAAGAGAAGACGCTCGTCTCTTAGGTCCTTTTTTTCAGTGCAACACAGGAAAGCGCCCTCTTTTTGTCATCCCTGCAGCTTTCCAGATTTTGTATTGAACGCATGGCGTAGCTAGGACCCTTCAAATTCTGTTTGAGCCTATGTTCAAGCCAAACCCACCCCCTATTTTACTAAGGCTGGAAAGAATGCCCACCAAGTTCAGATAAGGGAATGCTTTCCCCAACCATTAAAGGAAAGGCTCGACGAAGGGAGGGAGGTGCGGCGGGGGAAGGAAAACGCTTTCGGAGATCGAGATTTTTTTTTCATCGAAAACGAAGAAGGCCGAGGATGGCCTACGGTGCGTCTTATCTGAAGGGAACACGCTTTTTTGACCGCCGTGGTATGATTGCCGGGCCCTCTCCTCGTTCCGCCCTTCCTATTGGGATAGCTGCCTTCGGGCTTTGCCTGCCCTTTATAATAAAAAATTCCGGCTCGGCCCGGGAAAGCGCTGGCAACAACAGAAAGGAAGGGGTCCATGTAGCTGCTGTGTCCGCCCCCTTCTTAGTCAATGGGGCACAGCAGGTTCGGCATCTACTACAAAAGAGAGAATCCACTTCAGATAACCACGTCTCTGCTAGGCAGCGTGTGGAATGGCCGAGAGCGGACCTTTTTGGATATATAATCCAAGTCGAGAGTAGAGTTACAGGAAAAGCCGTCTGATGGAAAACTACTTTCACGTTCGGTTCAGAGAGCACTTTTTTCGTTGAGAATTCCTCGTTCCCTTTCGTGTGAATTCCCCAGCGGCGAATTCAAAACTTGTGGGGCCCTATCTATTCCATCTCTCGAGCCCCGAAGAAAACCCCCTACCCTTCGGACTCCATATATCTTTTGACTCTATATATGTGGGCACCTGATATCTATGAGGGTTCACCCACCCCGGTTACAGCATTCCTTTCTATTGCGCCTAAAATCTCTATTTCTGCTAATATTTCACGTGTTTCTATTTATGGTTCTTATGGAGCTACATTGCAACAAATCTTCTTTTTCTGCAGCATTGCTTCTATGATCTTAGGAGCACTGGCCGCCATGGCCCAAACGAAAGTAAAAAGACTTCTAGCTCATAGTTCAATTGGACATGTAGGTTATATTCGTACTGGTTTCTCATGTGGAACCATAGAAGGAATTCAATCACTACTAATTGGTATCTTTATTTATGCATCAATGACGATAGATGCATTCGCCATAGTTTTAGCATTACGGCAAACCCGTGTCAAATATATAGCTGATTTGGGCGCTCTAGCCAAAACGAATTAAAGTCCATTATGGATTTCGAGTCGAGAATAAAGCAGTGGCTTATTCGGCACTATATCACAATTCATTCTCGGGCATAGCTGTTCATGAAAGGTGGCATGGGACATCTGTCAGCGGCGGGAGTCTTACATCCGAGCGAGAGGTCGGACCAATCCCATTCATCTTGGTCTGATCCGAACAGATCTTGTTGAATGAATTGATCCATTGTTGTATGCCCTACTTCTTAGTAAATTTGTTCCTACTCGGACCCGCCGTACTTCCTTTGACTACTCCTGAGATATAGTGGAAACATTTTGTTATGGTGGAGAGTGGGGAGTGAAAAGACCAATGCACGACTGCATGAATCAGAATCCACTTATTAAGATAGACGACCGAGAAAGAAAGACTCAGCGTTCGAACATTGGTTGATCTTAGCTTAGCGTGCTACCCGTTGCTTCATTTCGTATAGTGATAACGCTTTCTCTTTCTTAGCGCTCCCCCCCCCCTGTATAGTAAGGGCTACTTTGCTTGTGAGGCTTTCTCTTATAGGGTGACTTGATTCAGCTTGACCTACTTGACTCAGCGGTTAGATTATCGCTTTCATACGACGATAGTCATTGGTTCAAATCCAATAGTTGGTAAAACCGACCGAAACCCCTGCTTTTGCCAGCATGACAGCAAGCATGGACTGGAAGCAAGGAGTCAATTGAATGATCAAAGCACCGGTTGCTTCCACCTGTGGCCTTCTTCGACCGCCTTGACACCTTAATATCAAGGAACCCCCCCTATTCCACAAGTAGGTGGAGACCTGGAGGGTCGGAAACCCCAACGGGAAACCTTTCACCGCGCCACACGATTCTTTCGCGAAGCGCTCTTTCCACTCCTGCCCCCGCAAGCAAAGAGGTTTCAAGATAGCAGGCGACCAAGTGAAAAAAAAAAGCTCCGAGCAAATCTTCTAGAGAGCGTACCCTTAGTTTCGACTCTTTCTCTATTCTAAAAATAGAAAAAAGAAAAAGAAGCCAATTTTTTTTCTATGGACCCCTTCCACCAGATTACTTTACTGACTGTAATTCATTCAAAAAGAGTAAAGGAACTGGTTTAACAAAAGGGCTCTCAAAAGTGATCTGATACCTTCTTCCTTTGGTCTAGGAGGTAGGTTATATTGGCGACAACTATTCATAGGTTGCTTGATCAGGCCAAATAACCGACTTTTAGTATGCCTGAGATTGCCATAAAACCTTCTCCCTTTTGGAAACAGGCTAATCAAAAGGGGACACTTTTTCCATTTGACTTTTTTGAGATTTTCCGCTTTCTTGCCTTATTATATTATGGGAGTACAATGTTTATGGATAGTATGTTGCATTGGTTAAAACTTTAACCTCACATCAGTGCCTAGGCCCTACTGAAGCACTGCAGATCCTAGCAGAGTATCATGAATAAAGACCTAAGTGATGCTCATCAGTGTCGGGACAACGCCAAAAAACGATTAGATAGGTGGTTCGGTATAGTTTTAAGTAAATATCAAAAAAAGAGTTTCTTAATTATATAGCATATTTCGATGGTTGAGTGACGAAGGAGAAGAGAGATAGCATCCCGACTGGCTAGTGATAAGGAGAAAAGAATCCTAATGTATGGTCCTACACGACTCACTAC